>PVJH01031150.1:0-24070 GCA_004026705.1 Nesogale talazaci
GCACATGTGTTCCGTGTCTATAAAGTCCTTCCCATTGATTCCTAATCATAGCGACCCTACAGGACAGAGTAGAACTGGCCCTGTGTCCAAGACTGTAACTCTTTGCTTAAGTAGGAAGCCTTGTCCTCCCAAAGAACGGCTGGTAGTTTTGAGGCGATGAACCTAACGGTTAGCCCAACGGTTACCACTAGGCACCCGGGCCAAATTATAGGTACTGTTCATGCTCTACAGAAGCTTCCAAGGAGAATATAAATAGTTAATGTTTATGGAAGACTTCCCATGTGCCAGCCTTGTACTTTCCAGATGTTATCTTAGCTCATCTTCCCAAGAACTGTATAAAGCAGGTGCTATTATTCTTTCTGGTGGTATAGTTACATGTTGCTTGCAAAACACAGGGTCCACTGCTTGAAACCACCAGTGGCTCCTTGAGAGAAAGAGGTGGCGTTATACTCCGGTAAACATTTCCCATCTCAGAAACCTACAGTGGAAGTGTCAACCTTGTCATATAGAGGTACCAGGCAGAATCACGTAGATGGCAGTGAACTCTGAATGTATCATTCTTTCAAGATTCCTTGGGTGCTATCCACAGTTAAACACTTGACTATGAAATGAAAGGTTGCAGTCACACCTCAGTAGAATGACCTGGCTATCGGCTTCAAAAAGGCTATTGTCATTAAAACCATATGGAACACATTCTAAAAGACATGAGTGGAACTTGAGTTCAATGATAGCTAGTACTAATATTCTTTCTATTTTAGAGATTCAATCGAAGCTTCAAAACCTCAAACTCTAAAAGCCTTCACACTGACTCCGACTGAGAGCGACCCTGGGTTGAGAGTAGAACTACCCCATGTGGGTGTCTAAAGCTGAACATCTCCGGGAGACGCTGAAGCCGAAAGTCTCGTCTTTCTCCCAAGAAGCCGCTGGGGGAGTGGAAGTACAGGCATGACAGTTGGTGACCCGATGCCGGAACCCACTACCCCGGCTTCAAGTTCAATAGCATCTTTAAAGTGAACCCATCAGGAAATGCATAAGCCAGGATCAGAGTCTAATTCCAGTCTGTGAGTCATGCGGAAACTATCAAAATATTTTTAATGCATGTATGAGTCCATACCCACGGGGAAGGTGGAGTAAATGAAAAGCATTAGTTAATGGTCTTAAGTTCCTCAGGTCCTAATTTTTCACCTTACCAGAAGGAAATAGATCCACGTTATAATACCCGGAAAGGGGGAGAGACCGTTAGGGCGTTGGAGGCTCATCGAGGGAAGAAAATTGATCTGAGACTTACCCAAAGGCCTTAAGACAAGGAAGCCGAGGACCAGAACGTTTAAAAAACTTGGCTACCGGGTGTCACACAAGCTGACTTCCCGAGTGCAACTTTGAGTTTTTCGTAGGTTCCATAAAGGAGGCAGGAAGCCGCCGCCGCCGCTAGAGGGCTCTCGGTGCCCGCCTCCCTGGGCCGCCCTCTAGCGGCGGCGGCGGCGGCGGCGGCGGCCGCGCAGGGTCCGGCTGCGGGCCCTGAGGGCGCTTGGGGGGCGCGGCACTCTGGCAGGTTGCTCAGCAGCGCAGAGGCGGGGCTGACAACGGGCGTTGGGTTACACTTCACAGAGACTATGGAAAAGTGAGGCCTGGAAGCCACCTGACTGAAGGTACTTAAAATCTTGGGAAGAGGCTCAAGCCAGGGCGAAAGGGGACTGAGCAGAGGCAGCAGGTGCTTCTTAAATTTACTTAAAACCTTCAACGAGGGCTGAGCCCCGGTGGCGTAGTGGTTGTGCGCGGGACTGCGGCCCACTGGGACGGAGGTTCAATTCCAGCAGTGGGGCTGGGCCTCCTACTCCCACCACCGGAGAGCGGTGATGCCAAAAAAAAAAAAAAAAAAACCTAAAAAAAAAAAACCCCAAAAAAACCTTCAACAATCCAGAATCAGTGTGGCTCGTTTTCTCAGCGTTTTCATTTAATTCAGGAGGAAATAATGTCAAATATGCTTAACATGAATATGTAAGATAATACACGGAATGTCACAGAATTTGAACTTATATTTGAGGAAGAGAAATCTGAAAAACAATGACATAGTAGAAGTACATTCTCACACACAAACACTCTGGTGTTGGAGTCAGAAGACCTGGACATTCAAGTCTCAGGATGATACAAGCCAGTTTGTGCTCACCTTCTAAGTGAAACGTTGATGGTTCAAACGTACTCAGAGGTAACACAGAAAAAAAGATGTGGCAATCTCTTTTCATAAAGATTATACAAAAAACCTCTCATGTAGCAGTTTTTACCCTGTGCCACATGGGGCCACCATGAATTGAATTCAACTTGACTGCTATTTTTTTATTCTTTTTTTTGTTTGTTTGTTTTTGGGCATCACTGCTCTCAGTGGTGGGAGTAGGAGGCCCAGCCCCACTGCTGGAGTTGAACCTCCGTCCCAGTGGGCCGCAGTCCCGCGCACAACCACTACGCCACCGGGGCTCAGCCCTATTTTTTTTATTCTTAATTTGATTTCCATTCTATGAGAATGATTAAAATGACCTACCCATCAGAGAATAAGAAGCAAAGTACTACACAACCCACAGTAGTGGGTTATAAAGAGAATCTACCAGGGTGGTTGTGAGCATCTTGAAGGTAAACTATGCTTTCTTTTCCCCAGTAGTCACAGGAGTGACTCTGGACCACAGTAGTCCAGAGTGGGTACTTAAGAAATATGTATATTACCATGACAGAGGACAGCACTGGGGACACAAGGCAGGGAGGGAGTCCCCACCCACCCACACACACACAAACCATGGGACAAACCAAGAAGGGAACATAATATCTGCAAGGGGAGCAAAGTCAAGTCACAAAACCCCCGGGGAGCCACCAAAATAGACTTAAGGCTAGGAGGGGCAGTTTCCAGAACCCCCCAAGACCCGTGGGGAGATAGTCATAAAGGTTAGCAAACAGACCTGAAATTATGTATGCTTTTTCATTTTTTGATAGGTTTTCCCCCTCTTTTTATTCAACCTTTTGTTTTCTTTTTGTTTTGTCTCCATTATTACTGCTTTGCCTACCTACAGAATATAGGCATGGGAAGCAAGCCTGAGGAGAAAGCAACAGAACCCACGGTTCCAGAACCCTCCCTCAACCCAAGAGCAGCTTGTTCTAAAACCTGGTATTCTGTGATGCTCACCCTCCCAACACACTGAAAACAAAATAGGTATATAAGCAAATGTGGTGAAGAAAGTGATGAAGAAAGCTGATGGTGCCCCGCTCGCAAAAGATAGAGGATCTGGGGTCTTAAAGACTTGAGTTAAGGGGCTGAGCCCCGGTGGCGTAGTGGTTGTGCGCGGGACTGCGGCCCACTGGGACGGAGGTTCAATTCCAGCAGTGGGGGCTGGGCCTCCTACTCCCACCACCGGAGAGCAGTGATGTCCCCCAAAAAAAAACAAAAAAAACAAGACTTGAGTTAAACCAGAAGTCATCTCGCAGAAAAGCAACAAGTCAACACTGAAGAAGTACACCAGCCTGTGTGATCATGAGGTGTCAGTGGAATCAGGTAACAAGCACCAGAAAACCCTAACCAGAAAAAATATTGTTGAGAACAAAGGGGGTGGAGCAGAGCCTACCCCCCACAATTCCATCTGTAGACAATGGACAGCCCAGAAGGGTCACAAGAAAAGGATAGATCAACAAGAGTGCATTATAACACCGATGAAACACACAATATTCCTCTGGTTCTTTGAGTCTTCCTCACCCTCCATCATCATGACCCCAGTCCTGCCTTTAAGTTCTTGCTTGACAGGAGCATGTACACAGGCCCAGAGAAGAGATAAGAGCTATGACACACACAGAACCCAAGGAACAGAAATGGGAGTCGGGATACCAAGAGGGTGGGCAGAGATGGGGGGAGAAAGGGAGGATTGAGGCAGTGACCAGTGAATGATCCCCACACCCACTCTCCTGAGGGGGATGAGCAACAGAAACGTGGGTGAAGGGAGAGAGCATGTAAGATATGAAAACAGTAATCTAATTTATCAGGGGTTCATGGGGGTGAAGAGAACTTGATACCAAGGGCTCAAATAGAAAGTAAGTGTATTGATGGAAGTATATGTATTGATCATGTGTGAGGGTGCTTCAATTTTTTTCCCATGAACATTTTAAAGAAGTTAAACATAAAAAGAAGTTACATTCATTTGAACAGAACAAAGGGATAGATACTGTGTAGTTCACATTCAGAAAAAGTGTGTATCAGAGTTTTACTCTTTCACTCTACTTTTTCAATCAGCCGCTGAGCAAATAGCACAAGAAATTGAATTATATGAAAAAAAATGGCATTGGAGAAAGGTGCATTAACAGCCTCCAATATATAGAAGGCACAGCCTTGCTCGTTGAAAGTGAAGAAGGTTTACACCTGAACATGTTACATAATGAAATCAGAAGTCCTTACAACTAGACCAGTAAGCCACATCAGGATAAAAGATTGAAGTTGTCAAGAATTTCATTTTGAGATTGTACCAAGGGCTCAAGTGGAAAATGTTGGAAATGTATGTGGAAACATGTGTGCAAATGTGCTTGATACAAATGATGTACTGAGTGTTGTAGTAGCTGTAAGAGCCCCCAATAAAATTTAAAAAAAAAACAGAAAAAGAAAAAGAATTTCATTTTAGGCTGAGCCCTGGTGGGGTAGTGGTTGTGCGTGGGACTGCGGTCCACTGGGACAGATGTTCAATTCCAGCAGTGGGGCTGGGCCTCCCACTCCCACCGGAGAGCAGTGATGCCCCAAAGAAAAAAAAAGAATTTCATTTTACTTGTATTATAATCAATGCCCATGAAAGCAGCAGTTAAGAAATCAAGTAACATATTGTACTGGACAAATCTGCTACATAAAGTTTCTATGAAGTGTTAAAAAGTGAAAACATCACTTTAAGGACTAAGATGCACTCAACTCAAACCATGGTATTTTCACCTCTTTATAGGCATGTGAAAGCCATACAATAGAAATATTGAAGTTCTTTTTATAAAGAAGTTACATCTTTGTTTTACAAAATAGAAAAGAATATTGAATAGTCCATGGATGACCAAGGCAAAAGAAAACAACCCAAATCTGTCTTGGAAAAAGTACAGCCAGAATTTTCCTTAGCAGTAAAGATGGCCACACTGTCTCATATCTTTGGCCCTGTCCTTAGGAAAGCCATCTCGCCACCCCCTGTGGATTTCCGAGACTGTAAATTTTAAATTCATTGTCATCAATTGGATTTTGACTCTTGGTGACCCTGTAGAACAGGGTAGAACTGCCACTACATGCAACTGTAACTCTTTATGAGAGCAAAAAGCTCCTTCTTTTTGCCTTTAAACACCTAGTAGTTTTAAACTTCTGCCTTTGACAATAGTAGCCCAAACATTGCTCACTACACTATCAGAGTTGATAATGTCTTAAAAACCCTATTTCCAAATAGGGTCATGTTCATTGATTACCATTGATTTTCTTTCCTTACTCCGCTAAGTACTTGCACAAAATATTCCAACTAAGGAGGTCCCTGACTCCAAATCAAAAGAAAATTCCTAAGGAAGGATTCTGGTTGGCTTGATTTGAGTCTAATGTCCATTGCAGCCAAGTATTGTGCAGCCCCACAGTTGGAAAGGGTGCTGGTGTGATGGACTGGACAATTTTCTAAGATATGAAAAACATCCTGCCTGAAGAAAAGTTGGCTCATCTATTCAAATTGTTGCTGTTTCTTTCATTTCTTTCAGAGAAAGATGTCTCCAACCTCTAACCTTGAACCATGCTACTCCCCTCAGACACTCAGCCTTTGCTTCCTGTTTACTGTCAAGTCTGATGTTACTTTAGTTTAAAATCAATGCTATCTTGACTTTGCAACCTTAAATAAAAATCTGGTGTATGTATTTACAATTCCTATATAATTTTAACTCTAGAAACTGCATTTCTTTTTTTTTGGCATCACTGCTCTCGGTGGTGGGAGTAGGAGGCCCAGCCCCACTGCTGGAATTGAACCTCTGTCCCAGTGGGCCGCAGTCCTGCGCACAACCACTACGCCACCGGGGCTCAGCCTAGAAACTGCATTTCTAATGCTAAACTGTTCCCCTGCAATAGATCTTCTTTGTTGTTGTTGTTGTTCTTGTTTTTTGGCATCACTGCCCTCAGGTGGTGGGAGTAGGAGGCCCAGCCATTGCTCCTGGGAGCTGGAATCGAACCTCCATCCCAGTGGGCCGCAGTCCTGCACACAACCACTACGCCACCGGGGCTCAGCCCAGATCTTCTTTGTTAAATAGCAACCATGTGGCACCGATGTTAGTTTAAATTCGCTGCTGTCGTGCTGACTCAGAGGGACCCCTGTGGCTCTCCCAGACTGGAACTGTTGAAGGAGAAGGAAGCCCAGCCTGTCTCCTGCTAGAGGAAATTTTTCATGTAAACTTCTTTTTTGGGGTGGAGACTTCACTGCTCTCCGGTGGGGGGAGTAGGAGGCCCATCCTTTGCTGGAATTGAACCTCCATTTCAGGGGGCTGCAGTCCTGCGCACAACCACTACGCCTCCGGGGCTAAGCTCCCCATGTAAACTTTTTAATAACCTAAGTAATAATATTAACTCCTTCCTTAACTCATCTTTCCATCAGATGTTAAAAAGGGCTAGATGCTTGAAAGGAACTAGGAGCCAGCACTCTGTTAAAATTTGAGTATTAACAGAACACATACCGGAAATGGAAACTGGAATTTGAAGACCAGCCAATTCTAAACACAAGTTCTATTTCACACATGAGGATCTGTATTATAGGGTTGCAGCTTGAGAAAGGCTGAGAACCACTGCCTAAGGTAGAACTGCCCTGTGGGTTTCCAAATTGGAACTCTTTACAGGAAGAAAAAGCCTCCTCTTTCTGCACAGAGTGGCTGGTGATTTGCAACTGATGACCTTGTGGTTACCAGCCTAACCAGGAAGTTGACAAGGTAGGCACTGAGAATCTCCTACAGGGATTGAAAAGGAAACGCGTTCTCTATTTCACTTACAGTAGAACAAGAGCAAGTTTGCATTTTGTTTTGTGGTAGTGTGGCTTATGTGTCCTCCTGCTAAGAGAAGAAACCTGTGTCATAGTTCTAGATGCTTCAGAATACGGGCAAGGTTATGTTCTCTCTGGAGGTCTAGCAGCAGATCTCATATTCAGCTCATCTCATCTTTCAAATAACTCCAAATCCACCACCACCAGTTCCATACTGACTTTCCTGCTTTAACAGACTGCTTTATTGGAGCAAGTGCAGGCTGGGGAGCCAGACAGAGGCCTACATCTAATTATCTAAGTGGAAGAACGAGTTAAGTTCCTTTACTAGTCTCAGTTCCCCCTTTTGTAAAATAGTGATAAATATAATAAATACACCCAGGCATTATATCATTTTAAAAATTGACATAAATTTCTTTCCACACAAAAGTGTCTAGAGCTATCTGGTCTATACTGTACTACTTGTACTTCTCTTAGATTATTATCTAATTTTGTGAGTCATTCTAGTTTGTTACTGAGATTCAAATTCCATTTCACTTTAGAGTCCTAGGAAAATTGCACAAGTTGCTTTAATTAGTATCCATTTGGTTGTCAAATTTTCAGGAAGAAGCCATTGTGTTTCAGCATTATTTAGTGTGGGGACATTAAAATTAGCTGAGGATTTTTCAAGATTCACTCATTATGACCCAATTTTAAAGATATTTTAAATGTAACATTGAAAAGAATTATTAGCAAGTCTGCACTCATCTTTTGAAGCTACAGTATTTCAGAGTTATATAAAACACTAATTGCTAGCTAAAGGTATGCCATTTTCACTGTGTGAAAATATATTGTCAACTCAATTGTCTGCGTGGGGAACAGCAGAGGTTGAGTAATCAAAAGGTAATTCATGTTTGCCTCTGTCTTTGGGATACTTTTGTCCTTGGATTTAAATATAGGTGAGTCCAATATCTAGAGATTTCATGTCAAAATAATGAAGTTATAGTGTAGAGATCTCACATCAGAAAATTAATGAATTCAATTATTCTCTAATTTTTAAAAATTATTCTCCCAGGTTGACTGAAGCAAGTTAATCTGAGCCCCATTTTTTTTGGGGGGGGGGGCATCACTGCTCTCCGGTGGTGGGAGTAGGAGGCCCAGCCCCACTGCTGGAATTGAACCTCCATCCCAGTGGGCCGCAGTCCCGCGCACAACCACTACGCCACCGGGGCTCAGCCCAAAATTTACCCTTTTAAAATATATAATACTTATGCTTGGCAGGGTTGACAAGAGAAACAAATCCAGGCACATTCATGTCTATATAAGAAAGCACTTTATACTGAGAGGGACATGTTTGAGCAGAGCACATGGAAGCAGATGAAGTGGGAGGAGGAGATCGTGGAGCCCAGAACAGTCAATCCACAGAGAAGAGCATGTGGCCAACCCCACTATGAGGTACGGCATCTCTCACTGACCCACAGCCCTCCGTGGGACAGCACCGAAGACACAGTATGGGAATTGTCTCCTCTCTGATCCCACCACACCAAGGCAAAACACTATGGGCATGCAACTTAACAGCAAAGGAGTCCCAGGGAGTACCAAAAATAGACTTTGGGTCCAGAGCATGGCACCCCATCAGAGTCTACCAGAATACACTCGCGAAGGTCAACAAACAGCACCTGAAGACTTTTCTCTTCTTTCTCATTGGTTTTTGAGGTAAGGAGGAGCCTGTATGGCTTTATCAAGTGTAATGTAGCCAAGAGGAATTAGTGAAACACAAATGAAGGCAGAGCATGACAGTGGGACAAGAAGAAAGTAAAAGAAAATAGAGGAAAAACTAGGAAGCAAAGGGCATTCATAGAGGTCTAAATACAGACATGTAGATATGTAAATATATTTATATATAATCATGGGAAATAGATCTATGAGCATATACTTATAGGTCTAGTATTAAGGTAGCAGATGGACATTGGACTTCCACTTAAGTGCTCCCTCAATGCAAAAACACTTTGTTCTATTAAACTGGCATTCCATGATGCTTACCTTCCTGACAGGATCGCTGAAGACAGAGTGGGTGCATAAGCAAATGTGAAGAAGAAAGCTGATAGTGACAAGCTATCAAAAGTTATAGTGTCTGGGATCTTAAAAGCTTGAAGGTAAACGAGAAGCCATCTAGCTGAAAAGCAACAAAGCCTGTGTGACCATGAGGTGTCAAAGGGATCAGGTATCAGCCATCAAGAAACAAAAAATCAAATAATCGTGAATGAGAGGGAGTGCAGAATGGGGACCCAAGACCTATCTGTAGGCAGCTGGATACCCCCTTACAGAAGGGTCACGGGAGAAGACCCAGTTGGCGGGGGGAGGGGTGGGGGAGGGAGTGGTGTAGCAACCATGAAACATACAACTTTCCTCTGGTTCCTAAATGCTTCTTTCCCCCCCCCTTCATTATCATGATCCCAATTCTACCTTATAAATCAGGTTAGACCAGATAAGAACTGAAAACACAGGGAATCCAGGACCAGTAGTGAGAGTGGTGATACCAGAGAGTCAAGGGAAGGTGGGATAGAAAGGGGGAACCAATTGCAAGGATCTGCATATAACCTCCTCCCTGGTGGATAGACAACAGAGAAGTGGGTGAACAGAGACATTAGACAGTGTAAGATATGAAAAAATAATAATAAATTATAAATTATCAAAGGTTCATGAGGAAGGGGGAGCAGGGAGGGAGGTGAAAAAGTGAAGAGCTGATCCCCAAGATTCAAGTAGAAAACAAATGTTTTAGAATGATGGCAACAAATGTACAAATGTGCTTGACACAAATTAGTAACAGTAAGTTAGTCCTCACAGCAAAACAGAGATCTAAGTCCAACTCACTTTTGTGGGACAGTTCATATATTGAAGGTCCTTCCAACTCACTGGCCAAGAGTTTGGTATTAGACAAAATATAGGGTCTCTGATTAAGGCAGAGCCTCCACCAAACTTTATTATTGCTTTCCCCTGTGTGTGGGGGGGTGCTTTCTGAAATCAGAATTTTTCTTGTTTTCAATCTTTACTAATCTCCTTTGGTATCTTCGCAAGCCTATTGATCCTTCAATACCTTGCATCACCTCCATTCAAGGTTCTGCATTTATCTCCAATGTGACCAGACAACTATTTGCCTTTATAGACAGATCTTGAGTGCTAGGCACTATATAATATTTTGATTCATGGTGATTATAGCGTTCTCAGACTCTTGTGATACCTTTTTGCTCAAGAAAGCCCTTCACAGTCTCAGCCATCCTAAATGTACTTCCTCAGCAGTCATAATTGGGAACTGATCTTCCAACAGCATCCAGTCGAATGATCGTTATCCCCTCATCTCTTTACTCTAACACAGGGTCTCCTCTATGAGCTTTGAATCCCGCTTCCTTTTGTGCTAGCGCTCTTCCTTTGCTAGCCACTCCTGTATTATTTTATTTTCCCCATAGTACCTCTTGATGACTGTAATTGATTTCTTTAGACAGGCAGACATCTTTTCTTGACAGGACCAGCAAATTAATTTCTTCCAAGTTCTGTGAGTATATTTTCTCACCTCAATGTATAAAATCTTTTTATGAATATATATATATATATATATATATATATATATATATATATATATATATATATTGGGGGGGGGATCACTCCCCTCAGGTGGTGGGAGTAGGAGGCCCAGCCTTTACTCTGTGGAGCTGGAATTGAAACTCCATCCCAGTGGGCCACAGTCCCGTGCACAACCACTACGCCACCGGGGCTCAGCCCTTGTTTTTAACTTTCTATTGTGAAGTGGGTGAAGGTTAACCAAACAGATGGCTTTTCCATTCAACAGTTGATATACATTCTGTTTCATCTAATTGACTGAAGCCATTTGAGATCAAAAGAGCAACATTTACGAAAGGACAAAGTTCAAAAGAGCTAGGAAAGGAGGAATAAAAATAGGAAACACAGAGGATAAATGTGATTAGTGATGTTACACTGAGGGGGAGGCAATGAATGAGATATGCATATGTTTTCTTCACTACATACCTAAGAGTGGAAATGATTCACCATGTTCAACATTGTGAGAAAGTGACTATATGACTTTACAACCAGACCAGTATAAGCATTCAATTTCTCCATTTAGCTGTAACTACTTATTATTGTCCATCTTTTTTAACTTTATTATAATCTTCCAGGGTTTGGAGCTGTATCTAAAGGTTTTCATTTGTATGTTCCTGATGGCTGTTAATGTTGAGAATAATTTTTTTCTTTTTTCAATAATTTTATTGGCGGCGTTGACAGCTCTTATATCATTCCTTACATCATTTGTATCAAGTATATTTGTATACATGTTGACATCTTCATTTTCAAATATTTTCTACTTGAGCCCTGGTATAAGCTCCTCTTTCCCCCTCCCTTTTTAAAAATAAATCATTTTATTGGGGGCTCATATAACTTTCATCACGATCAATACATATGTCAATTGTAATTTGTACACTTATTGCCATCATCACTCTAGAAACATCCTTCATTTAGGCCCCCAGTACCAGTTCCCCATATTTCCCATCCCTCCCCACCCCCCCACCCCCACGTACCCTTAATAATTTACAAATTGTGGGCTGAGCCCCGGTGGCGTAGTGGTTGTGCGCGGGACTGCAGCCCACTGGGATGGAGGTTCAATTCCAGCAGTGGGGATGGGCCTCCTACTCCCACCACCAGAGAGCAGTGATGCTCACCCCCCAAAAATAATTTACAAATTGTTATTACTTTTTCATATCGTACACTGTCCAATGTGTCCCTTAAGTTACTTCCCTGTTGTTCGTACCGCAGAGAGGAGGCTATATGTAGGTCCCTGAAATTGGTTCCCCCTTTCTATTATACCATTCCTCTACCCTCCCAGTATCAACACTCTCATCATTAGTCCTGAGGGATCATCTATCATAAATTCCCCATGTTTCTGACTCCAGTGTACATCTCCTGATCTAGCTGGATTTGTCAGGTAGAATTGGAATCATTCTAAGTGACAAAGGGCATCCTTGTCTGGTCCCCTTTTTCCATGGGATTGAGTTCATCTTTTCTCCATTAACTACCACGTTGGCTGTTGGTTTTTCATATATAGCTTAAGGAATTTTCCTTCCATTTCTCTCTTCTTGAGTGTCTTAAACAGGAATTGATGTTGGATGCTGTCGAATGATTTTTCCACATCTTTTACATATTAGCATGTACTTCCTATAGTTTTTCGTCAATGTGGAAAATGATACTACTGGTCTTTTGTATATTGAACCATCCCTGCATCCCTGGTAGGAATCCTACTTGGCCGTGGTGAGTTATTTGTTTTATATATTTTGGTATTCTGTTGTCAAGGATTTTGTTATGGATTATTCATTCATTAGGGATAGTGGTCTGTGGTTCTCAATTCTTGTGGGATCCCTGTCCAGTTTCTGTATCAGAGTTATACTAGGTTCATAGAAGGTGTTTGAGAAACTGCTTTTTCTATGTTCTGGAAGAGTCTGTGTAGGATTGGTGTCAGTTCTTCCCGGAATGCTTGGTAGAATTCTCTGAAGCCATCTGGTCCAGGGGATTTTTTCATTAGTAATTCCTTGATTACCTTGTGTATTTCTTCCATTACGATGGGTCTGCTGAGATTCTTGACTTCCATTGGAGGTAATTTAGGGAGGGATTATTTTTCCAAGAATTTGCCCATGTCTTCCAAGTTGTTTTTTTTTGGAGGGAAGGGGGGCCATCACTGCGTCTGATTGTCGTGGGTGCTACCCAGTGCCGCTCCTGAGAGCTGCTGCTGGATTTAAACCACCCAGTTTGCGGGCTGCAGTCCCTCACTCAACCACTTACACCACTGGGGCTCAGCCCCCAAGTTGTTAAATGCGCTGGAGCACAGTACTTCTTAGTACCGTGTAATTATCCTTTTGATTTCATTAGGATCTGTTGTAATGTCCCCTTTAACATCCCTCATCCTTACTATTAAATTTTTCCCCCTCTTTTCTTTGGTTAGGTTTCCCAGAGGTCTGTCAATTTTGTTTATCCTTTCGAATAACCAACTTTTTTTTTTTTGGCATCACTGCTCTCCGGTGGTGGGAGTAGGAGGCCCAGCCCCACTGCTGGAATTGAACCTCCGTCCCAGTGGGCCGCAGTCCCACGCACAACCACTATAGGGGCTCAGCCCCCGAATAACCAACTTTTAGCAGCGTTTTCCCCATGGTTTTCTTATTTTCCCTCTCAGCCTTGCTTCTTATATTTTCTTTTGCTCTTAGCAGGATTGTCCTGTTGAATCTGCTCTAATTGTAAATTTTGTGCCAGCATATCAATCATAAGTCTCTCCTATTTTTATGTGTGCATATATTGCTATGAAATGTCCTCTTCATAACTGTCTTTGCTTTGTCCCATAAGTTTTGGTATGTTGTGTTTTCATTATCATTCTAGAAATTTCCTGATTTCATCTTTGATGAAATTGCATACTCCTTTTGAATAGTCATTAATCCTCCAATTGTTTGCTCTTGTTTTCTTTGTCTTCTAGCTGTTGTTTTTTAACCTTATGGTACAGTGGTCAGAGAGAGAGGTCTGTATGATACGAGGGTGATTATTGGGGGCTCGTACATTGCTTCCCATGCCTGCTGTTGGCATTTTGGGAGACATTTTGGCAAACAAGGAAAGTGGGAAGAATGAAGTTACAATGTAGGGATCGTGAAACAAAACGTGTACGAATTATTTATTTGAAAATCCAATTTGCTGTGTAGACTTTCATTGACTACACATGCAGACACACACACACACACACACACACACACACCACTTATATAGCTCTGATAGACACTGGCAGAATCTCTGAGACTGAGGCCTACCCCTGGAGACCTATCTCTGCAGTTAGCCAATAGATTTGCCTACAATGACAAGCATATTTCTGAGAACAAATAACCATAGGAAAACAAAAGGGTAGGATTTAGCCCAAAACAAAGTTCAAAAGAGAGGAAAGGGCAGGATAAAAGGACACATGGATACAGACAGAAAGCTGTCTGTAGAGACAGTTTGGTTACATTGATGGAATTGCAAGTAATGTTACCAAAAATATATGTTAAAAAAATGTTGACTAGAAAACTAATTCGGTTTGTGCATTTTACCCAAACTACCTCCCCCCTCCCAAAAGTTGCTACTCAGAAACAAAAGAGAGATTTCACAAATTTAATATGATGACCACAACAACCTTTGTCTAAAGAACTTTAAGTTGCTTTGATATGAAAATATTAATACTTATATTTTTAGCAATACACTAGTAGCTCTTACACAATACACAATACACTCTTAACAATTGGGCCAATAAAGAGTACACTGACTTGTGCACATGCCAACAACAGGACCAACCACATTACTTACTATTTATGCAACTAAAAATCTCCTTTCAAGTAGCTAATCATTGTTTATATTTTCCTTGGTTTTAAATTTAATTCCTACTGAAATTTTCTTGTCAACGCCCTGGGTCCCACACAATCTCAGGAAAATGATAGAATTTTCATGGCAAAACATCACATCTTTAGGCATATTTGCACTGCATTCACCTACTTCATACTGTTTTGATAAGTGTGGGTTTTGTAGGGCTGTTATAAATGCAGAAGAAAAGACACTCCTACAATGCTCTTAATTCTTCTGTATTCAGAGCTAAGGCAATATATTTAAGTACTTAAAGGATCACTATGTTGCCAAGAACAGAAAGCTGTTGTACTCCATACAGCCAAAGTCAGTGGAAAAAACAAATTTGACTTCTTTTCTAATTCATGAAACTAAGAGTCATAGATCTTATTTTTGGAATGAAAATATATTGGGTTTTTGAACGTTTAGCTACATTACTGAGGGTGTTACAAAAAGGCATGAAGTAAATGAAGTCACCCTTACTCAGAGTCATCACAACAGTTAAAATAAGACCAGTCCACGTGTGATTAAACAGTAACATTTATGAATGGTTCCCACTGAGCTAAGGAGCCCAGATGGTACAGAGGTTACGCCCGGAAGTGCTAGCTGAAGGGCGAGAGCTTGGGACACACCAGCAGACCTGAGCAAAGGTCTGGGGATCGGATCCCATAAGCAGCCTAGCAAGTCTTGTCTTTCAGGGTTGCTCTGAGTCAGAACGTACTCAAGGGCGCACAACAGCAGCATTGCTGAGCTGGTGGTACAGTCAACACGGAAAACATTAAAACCCACCCTCATCTCTTCCATCCTCACCCACCCCTCCCCCCAGGGGGTGGGGAACCACCCACTGCTATCAAGTAAGCATGCAGCAACCCTGTATGGGGAGTGAAACGCCCCTCTTTTCTCCACTGAGCGAGTGGTTTTGAACTGCTAACCTTGCAGTTAGCAGCCCAATGCATAACCACCATGCCATGAGGGCTCCTCTGCTTTTCCCAATAGAGATGTCCATGTTCCTAAGGGCAGATTGAAAAGACAGTAGAATATTATAATGAAGTGTATATGAATTGAAATGAGAAAGTAAAAGAGAAAAAAACATATTCAGCATATAGTAAGCTGAGATGAAGAAACGATTCAAGCCTCAAGATGCTACCCTCTTTGGGCAAACCATGAAACCGATTCTATGGGAAAAATATCAATTGATGCAGAAAGCATCAGAAGTTGAAAGGAATGCAGTCACGATGCCAAAAAGAAGTGATCAAACCCTCCCGACTCTTCCTTTTTTCCCCTCCCTTTTTTGACTGTGCTTGACCTGTGGGTGTTAGAAATCAGCTTTGCCTTTAACTAAGTCATCTTCTCACCAACGGGAGGCAAAAAGAACTGGTCAATGTTCAGCCATTTGAAAACGCAGCATATGATCAAGAAACAAGGGTACTGAAGGAAGAAGTCCAAGCTGTATTGAAGATATTGAAGAACAAGACTCTGGAACGGATGGAATACCAATTGAAATGTTGTTTTTTTTCCAATTGAAATGTTATAACAAGCTGATGAAGCACTGGAAGGATTCACTTGTCTTTGTTAACAAGTGTTTGAAACTACCAGGGCCCCATGGGAGAAAGACTGGATTTTCTATTTCTGCAAACAGTCTTGGTCTCAGAAATCTGCAGAAGGTCACTATGCATCCACTTGTACTCAATGGCAGCGAGTTTGGTTTGGGGGCCAGAAACTCAAACCAAATTCATTAGAAAGTCTAGCATACATTATTGATGATATTCCTTGTGCTTTATTGGCTATGCAAAGGCATCCAATTGTGTGGATCACAACAAACTATGCATGTCATTGAGAGCAATAGGAATTCTAGAACACTTCATTGTGCTTCTGTGGACAGGAAGCCATCACTTAAACAGAACAAGGGAATATTGTAGGGTTTAAGTCGGGAAAGATATCAGTCAGAGTTATAACATTTTACCCCTATGGCACCAGGGCTCTTGTAGCAGTAAGACAGACCATCTCTACACAAACGTTTATTCTTGGAGCCCAAAATAAGAACTATTGGCTATAACTGGTTTTTAGAACATCCTTTGATTCTTCAGTCATTTTGCTGGAGGGGATTAGGATTAACATCTTCTCTGTACAATCCGTGTGATTTTCTTTAATCTCATCCTTGCTCGGTCACGTAGCTTCAAGTTGATTTTAGTTTTGTCCTTTGTTATTCTTTTTGTGAAAACTCAAATTCTACTGACATGATATGTATTTTGTGTGTCATGACCTCTTCTGAATCCAGCTTGAAAATTTCTGGCAGCTACACAAGAATGAATTGCTGCAACCATTTTAAAATTATATTTAGGAAAATCTTACTTGCATGTGATATTCTGTTCAGAAAGATATTCTGTTCAATGAACTCTAAATTCTTTTGAATCACTTTCTTTTCTTTTCTTTTCTTCTTTTTTTTTTTTGGCATCACTGCCCTGGTGGGAGTAGGAGGCCCAGCCTTGCTCCTGGAGAGCTGCTGCTGGATTTGAGCCATCAACCCTGTGGGCTGCAGTCCGCACACAAACACTATACCACTGGGGTTCAGCCAAATCACCTTTCTTTGGAACGAGCATAAATATGGAACTTTTGCCATCAATTGCAATGTTCAATGTTCAACATTGATCCATTCTTTTTTGGTACTGTGACTGTGTATTTTTTTCAAGTTTGGTGTTCTTTTAGCATTTTGGCCATAGAATTCTTTAATACTGAAACTTGAGGCTTGAATTTTTCTTCAGGTCTTTCAGGTTAAGAAAGGTCTGACATTTCTTCATTATGAGACTTTACAATTTCATCTCAAGCTGCCCTTTGACATTTTCTGCTCCATTTTTTTTGCTGTACTTTTTCCGTAGCTACTCTAGGTGCAAGATCAAGTTACAGAGTATCTTTTGACATCCATTTTAGTCCTCTTTATTTCCTTACTTTTTAATGAATTTTTACTTTCATGTATGATGTCCTTAATGTCATCTGGTCTTTATTAATTAGTGTTTCATGAAGTAATCTATTCTGGAGGTGGTCTCAAAATTCAGGTGGGATATGCACAGGGTTGATCTTTTTTGTCAGTGAATGCAATTCCATTTCTCTTCATTTTGTCATGTCCATAGTAAACCATGACTGTCCAATTCAAAATGGCCAATACCAGTCCATTTTAGCTCACTAAAACCTCAGATACCCATTTTCATGAAGTTTATTTCATTTTTTGACAAATTTCAATTTTCTGAGATTCATACTTCATGTTCCAGATGTTAGTATATGAGGAGCTGCTGCTCCCCGCCCCACCCCAGTCCCCCAAAATGGAATTGTGCTGGGAAAAATGGAGCAGAACTTTCATAGTATGCATTTTTTTCCCACTAATTGAGCATCCAGCAACTTGCTTGAGTTAGTGCATCCAGCATCATTACCTGGGAAGGTTCTCTCTGGTCACAGCAAATTTTTTCATAAAAAGCAATTTCATTCAAACCTGGCTGGTTTAAGAGAACAACGTGTTTTCTGCTCGTGAAAAATTCCGCAGAAATTGTTGTGATGTTGACACAACTTACAAGGCCAGCACAAGGGAAAACTTGTGTAAGAGTGGTTTTCTCATTTCAAAAAAGGTGAAATGTCGGTTGATGACAAACCTCGTTCTGAATCTCTATGAACTTCGTGAACAGATAAAAAAAGACTCAGAGTGCATTTGGAGTTCATTCCACCAGGTCAGTTAATCAAGCTTTCTGTTTAGAGCTTCTGCAACAAAAAGTGTCCGATTTGTGACAAGCAGGGGACTGGTTTTGTCACCACAACAATGTAGTGGACCAGTTTTGGGCAACAAATGGCTCTCTTACCTTACCCCATGCATCTGACTCACCTGACCCACTCCCTGGGACTTCTTTGTGTTTCCAGGAATTCAGAAGGACATGAAAGGACAGCAGTTTGACTATGTATTAAGTGTATATATTCCTCACTTCATCTAATGCTAAATACAAACTGAGTATATTATACAGTTTCTTATGGAAGCCCTCAAAGCTGTTGCTCCACTGCTTGTCATACATTCTTCCATGATATTTTTCCCTATCTTCAAGATTTCCTATAGCATCTATTATCTGTGTAGACCTTCTTTACCTGTAAATTTATGTACTACCATGATAATTGCATCTTTCAGTCTCATTTTCCTAACATAATTTTAAGCATTTTACAAACTGATAACATAGTTTTATATACAATGGCTATTGTACCCAGATCTGGTTCTAAAATAGCAAATATTTAATTTTTATACATTTCATAATTGGCTGTACACATGTCACTTTATAATTTCCTTTATTGTTTAAATGTTTACTGGGACTTTATGATTTCTTTATTTTGATGAGATTTATAAATTTTCTTTGAGGTTACTCTGAAATTCACTATTATTGCTCAGTCCATTCTATCTTGATATCATATTGATTTTCACTCTATTTGACAGTTTTGTAACTACATCATTTAATTTCTCTTTTTGCTTGCAGTTATTATCATTATAAGTTGACCTCTCAAATTCCTCAAATGGCTTAATTCTATATGCTGTTTTCTGTCATTGTTCTGTCTAAAGGACAGAGTCGCTTTAGCACTTTTTATAAAGTTGATCTGGTTTATTTATTTATTGGTTTGCTTTTTATTAATCATTTCACTGGCGGGGGCTTTTAACAATTTTTTGTTTTTGTTTTTTGGCATCACTGCCCTCAGGTGTTAACAATTTTTTAAAACAAATCTTATCACAATCCATCATTCAATTGGATTAAACAAGCTTGTATATATTACCATCAACATTTCTAAAACATTTTCTTTCTACTTAAGCCCTTGGTATCAGCTCTCTTTTCCGTCTCACACTCCTGAATCCTCGATCAATTATGTTATTGTTCTTATTTCTTGTTTTTCACTGTCCGTTGTCTCCCTTCATCCCCATTTTTGTTATTCATCCCCTGAAGGGAGTGGCCTATATATTCAATCTTGTGATGGGTTCCCTTTTTCTTCCCCTCCCCACCTGCCTTCCCCTACTGTCATGACATTGCTACCTCCCACTACTGTTCCTGAGGGTTTTATCTGTCCTGAGTTCCATGTGTTGAGAGCTCTTATCTGTACCAACGTATGTACTCCAGTCTAGCTGGATTTGTAAGGTAGAACTAGGTCATGGCGTATGTGTGGTTGCGGGGCTGGCAGAGGGCGAGGGGGGGTGTGTTCAGCAACTAGACAGATGATGCTTCCCTGGTGTACATTGCACCCTGATTCGAATCGTCCCTTTCTTGTAACCCTTCTGTGGGGGGATGTATAATTGCCTACAGATGGGCTTTGGGTCTCCACTCTAACCTCCCTCTTTCACAGTGATTCTTTCACATTGATAGCGTTGTTTGGAATCTTTTGATACCTGATCCTGTCGACATTTCATAATTAATCACACAGGCTGGTGTGCTTCTTCCATGTGAACTTATTTGTTTCTCTGCTAGATGGTTGGTGTTTAACTTCAAACCTTTAAGACTCCGGATTGCGCCCCAAAACAAAACAAC
Source organism: Nesogale talazaci (assembly GCA_004026705.1). NCBI lineage: Eukaryota > Metazoa > Chordata > Mammalia > Afrosoricida > Tenrecidae > Nesogale > Nesogale talazaci. Next base: position 19,919 of record PVJH01031150.1, read on the forward strand.
AACAACAACAACAAAAGGCTCCGGATGCTATATTTTTATGATAGCTGGGCACTATCTGCCTTCTTCACCACATTTGCTTATGTACCCATTCTATCTTCAGCAATCATCTTAGTTGTGAAAGTAAAGCGTGAAAGGTTATTAGAACAAAGTGTTCTTGTAGAGGCTATCTTATACACATTTCGGTAGGATCCAGAGTTTACTCCTGTTTTGGGCGGATAACGAGATAACTCGTGATTTCTGCATGCTGTCTTCAGATGCCATCTGCTTGGATATATTTTAACTACGTCTATTTAGGTGTTTACATTGGTAGAGTGAATGTATCAAACTTGATTGTCTTCATGTTCCTTTTGTTTATTTAGTAGTCTAATGCATTTTGTCAAATAGTTACTATTTTCATCTTCAATGTCAGCCAACTTTTAGAGATAGACTCATTCAGAAAATGGAAGGAAATGAATGAATCTGAAATACTTTTGGAAGTTTTTTTTTTTTTTTTTTTTTTTAGGCATCACTGGCCTGATGGTGGGAGTAGGAGGCCCAGCCTTTGCTCCTGAGAGCGGGAATTGAACCTCCATCCCAGTGGGCCGCAGTTCCGCGCACAACCACTATGCCACTGGGGCTCAGCCCCTTTTGGAAGTTTTTGACGATGTTCCTGGTGAAAATGAAGATGCGGATGACTGTGAATGAATGTTTTGATAGTTCAGAGGATGTTTCCAGCGACAGTGACATTATTAGATCTGTTAAGCATAAAGTGGGGCTGAGCCCTAGTGGCATAGTGGTTGTGCACGGGACTGCGGGCCACTGGGATGGAGGTTCAATTCCAGCAGTGGGGCTGGGCCTCCTACTCCCACCACCAGGGCAGTGATGCCAAAAAAAAAAAAAAAGCATAAAGTGGCAGTGCTTTCAAGTGATGCTGACACTAACAATGAAGGTGATTCTGTTTTTGTGAATGATTCATTTTGTAATAATGTTACTAACGATTGGTGTGAAATTGACATTCCACCACGGTTGGAAATGTTTGAAGGTCATCCTGGGGTCATTAAATTTCCAACTCAATGTGACTCTGTAGCCTCTGTGACTAGCCAGATGTTTGGTGATGACTTATTTGAATTGTTTTGATCACTTATTCTGATCAAACCTCAGTGAAACATAAAACATCACCTAAATCACTCAAGTGGTCTCCCTTTACACAAAAAGATATGAAAGAATTCTTAGCCCTAATTCTTCTAATGAGACAAACAAAAAAAGATAGCTGGAAAGATTATTGGTCAACAGATCCTCTAATAGCTATCCCAATATTTTTGCAGACTATGAGTCATAATAGATTTGAACAAATATGGATGTTCTGATATTTTAATGATAGCACGAAAATGGACAATAGTTCTGGAAGGCAATCTGTGCTGGATTATTTCCTCAATAAATTCAGGACACTTTACAGAAGCAACAGTTGTCTTTGAATGAGGAGATGATTCTGTGGAGAGGATACCTGAGATTTCGCACATACAACCCAGCAAAGATTACAAAGTATGGTTTACTTGTTAGGATGGTGTGTGAGAATGACATCGGCTATATCTGCAATATGGAAATTTATACTGGCAAAGGGAAGAAATTGGAAGAAACTGTTCTCCCAGTTCTTGGCCCTTATCTTGGTATGTGGCACCATATATACCAGGATAATTACTATAACAGTATCTTCTACTCCTGATTTACTACTCAAAAACAAAACTAGAGTCTGCGGTCCTATTAGAGTGAACAGTTTTACCACCAACTCTAAAAGCCAAAGCATCAAGAATGAAGAAAGGTGACAGTTTTCTGTAGAAAAAGTGACATTCTTTTCATATGGAAAGACAAGCGAGATGTTAGGATGGTATCAACAATTCATGGTGCTTCTGTCTCCAATACAGGAAAGAACAATAAAAAAACTGGAGATGATCTATTGAAATCTGTGTGTATACAACAATATAATGCCCACATGAAGGGAGTTGATTATGTAGATCAGTAGATCCTATTCTAAGGAAAACAATGAAATGGACAAAAAAAGTTCTTTATCTCATAAACTGTGGAGTTTTCAATTGTTATAGAATTTACAATGCCCTTAATGTAGAGGAAAAACATGAAGTACAAGCAGTTTCTCCTTTCAGTGGCAAAATACTGGATTACTGACCATGAAAGGGCAAGGAGAGCACCACATAAATCCACCAGGAAGGCTGTCAGGTGACATGAAGCAGCATGAACCTGTGAGGAAAAAATTTCCTACCAGAGTCTGTAGCGTTTGCACTGTCCATGGAAAAAGAAGTGAAACAAGGCATCTTTGCAAATTTTGTAAGGTACCACTTCACAGAGAAAACTGTTATACAAAGTACCATACATTAAAAAAGTACTAGCAACTTTTGTTTATATATAGGCCCTGCTAACTACAACATATGAAATAATTGTAACTGTTTAGGATAAGGTCTCTACAGCTAATCAAACCAAAGGGCTAGGAGATAATTTTTGCACAATGTCTTTGTTTCTCAATGTAGTTGTATAGTATAGTTGTAAAGTATAGTAACAATAGTACACTGTATAACAAAGAAGCATAACAAATGACACTGGAGAACAAAGAATATATTTTATTTGATATACTGTATCTTTACTGATTTTCAAAGTAATATGGATTGTTTATTTTTACAAGTTTATAATTTCATGAAAATCATTGTTCATAAAAGTAATAATGTTCTGCATACACTGCAAAATATTGTCTCATAATGTGAAACATTTTATATTCAAAAAGTTTAATCTTTTTATATCCATAAATAAATATGATAAAAGTTGATGAGATGTAAACCCATTTATGGTTTAATGTAAAAAAAAACTAACAGCCGACGGGTAAGTTGGTTAAAAAAAAATCTGGTCTTTAATGTGTTTTAACATGTAGAAACATGCACATTGGTCTCTATCCCAATCATTATAAATTAATATAGTTACACATGTATCTGCCTGTAGCTATACCTTATAAATTAGCCTGGCTTTTTGATCTTTTTTGGGGGGGCATCACTGCCCTCTGGTGGTCGTGGGAGCTACCCAGCGCTGCTCCTGAGAGCCACCACTGGATTTGAAACGCCAAACCCAAACCCCAGTCCCACACTCAACCACTTACACCACTGGGGCTCAGCCAAAGTCTGGCTTTTTAAAACCAGAAAGGAAGGTCTAGCATTTGCCTTTTTATTTACATATATACTTGTGTATAAGCCGAGTTTTTTCGATATTTGGGTTGGCTTATACTCACATATATATGGTAAGCAACAATTTATTCTGGAAATATAAACATTGGCTAGCAATTTTTTCTTTCAGAATATTTATGTGGCATCCAGTTGCCTTCTTGTCTGTATGGTTTCTGCCAAAAAAAAAAAAAAAGGCAGAATTTAATCTTATTGGTTCTTCTACATAGGTGTATTTTTGTTTTTCCTAAGCTGCTATCAGGATTCCTTCATCTTTGGCTTTGGAAAGCTTCCTTATGATATATATTTTGGTGATTTTCTTTTGGAAATCTATCTTATCTGGGAACTTAGCCTTTTGAGTGCATATCTTCTTGTCTTTTATAATATTAGAGTTTTCTTCCACTAAATCTTAAACAATTTTCTCATGCTTATTTGTTGTTGGTGTTGTTTGTGGAATTCCAATCAGATGCAAGCCATCCCTCCTGATAGTGTTGCATATAATTCTTAGGCTTTCTTGTTTTTGTTGTTGTTCTTGTATTTTCTTTTTGTCTGATTAGTATTGACATTAATCTATTATCAGGGGGTGACTGGCCTCCTGATATACTCACAGCAAGGGTTCAACAGGCAGTTGTGTAGCCATAATTATTATGTATTATAACACTGATATAGAGATTATAAGAGAGAAAGAGAGGAACAATAGGAGTTATGTTTCATGGTGCATGCTCACCTCTTCCCCACTAGATGGTTCACATGGAGCGAGAGACAGGCGAGCGGCAGCCTGGATAGAGGCAGGATGGTAAGAAGCAGGCTTGAGAGAGAGCCTCTCTCTTACAGCCCATCCCTATATACCCTCTGGAGCCAAGCCAGGCCCCTAATTACAGGCAAGGGCATACGTCACAGGAAGGGGTTGTACCTTGTGCACACATTATAGGAAAGGGAGCTATCTCAGGGTCCC
>PVJH01031151.1:0-23887 GCA_004026705.1 Nesogale talazaci
AGATGGAACAACTGTTCCTTGGAAGGAATACGGCCAGAATACTCTGTAAAAGTGAAGATGGCAATTTTTCCAACACACATATTTTGGACATGCTATTAGGAGGGTCTAGTGCCAGGAGAATGGTATCGTTGCTAGAGGGTTAATTAAAGAGACCCCCAACAAGATGGACCGACACAGTGACGGCAGTAACGTCTCAAACATAACAGTTGAGAGGGTCATGGAGGACCTGGCAGTGTTTTGTTCTGCTGTTCATAAGCCTCAACCGTCTCCTAAGCACCTACTCACCACCTTCCCCTCACTGCATCTGCTGCTCTTTCTACACGGAAAGAGAAAAGATACATTTTCTGGAAACCAATCTGAGAAAACCAACCTATGCAGGCCACTGAAAATAAAGATATGTATACACCTATCTGTTAAGTCTAATGTCTATTTAAATTCTTTTCTTCAAAAAATTAACATTCTAACTGTCTTGTTTATAAATCAGTGGCTTACTAGGTAAACGGTTTTAACAAGAGTATTGCACCTTTGTTTAGAAATACTTTTGAGTCCATTAAAAAAAGAAAAAGATATGCTTCTAAGAGCAAAAAAAAAAATAAAATAAAATCCCATTTTTTATTTAGACATACTGATATTTCCATAAACTTGCAAGTGGAAGCTCAGTATAAGTCATTTCATATATACAATATACATAAATTATTTTAAAAGTCTGTTCTTATACTGGACTCTTTTGGTACAAATAAAAATTAAGATACAGATAATGACAAGAAATAACATGATTACAAAACCAAAACTAAACCAAGACACACAGGAACTGCACTTCATTGCATGAAAAAAATGAGATAATTCTTAATGTGTTAGAAGAATAAAGTTCATTTGCTATAGTATATATTATCATATTTCCTCAAGGCAGGGACTAAAGTCTTGTTTTATGAAAACAGGTTCAGGCTTACTTGTACATTCAAGAACTATAATCTTACCACCGGTTGTACACAACTTTATCATGCAAAAATCTGTTAGCCATTTTCATAGATCTAATTAGGTTAAACAATAAACTAAGAGTAGCAACTCAACTAGCAAGCTATAAACCAGGGTGGTGGAGACAGTCAGCAGCTGAACAGGATTTCTGTCTCTAGTACCACTGCTACTTAGTCTATTTTCTCCATAAAATAAAAGATCTAGGGCTGAGCCCCGGTGGCGTAGTGGTTGTGCACGGGACTGCAGCCCACTGGGATGGAGGTTTGATTCCGGCTCCCAGGAGCAAAGGCTGGGCTTCCTACTCCCACCACCGGGGCAGTGATGCCTAAAAAAAAAAAAAAAAAAGATCTAGTAGGCATTTGTGGTCAAAACAAGAATGTCACTGATGTAGCAAATGAGAGATGCTGTGAGAGAAGGGAGCGTTCCTAATGTATTGACAACCCTTAGGTACTTAATGAAGGTAAAGAATTGTGTTATGTGTGGAAAGGAAATGGAAAACACAGGGAGGAGGAAAAGGCAGCTATATAAAAAGGATTAGCAAGATAGTGATTTAGAATTATTGATAAAAAAAAAGGATTGGAAACCTGCCCATCTAATATACCAAAAAGCAAGGCAGATTTTAGTGCAATTTAACCCAATAATTTATTCGTGGGGAAAAAACTAATTTTGATGAGAAAAAGTCCAACCTTTTTCAAAGAAAACACAAGATTTTAAAAAGTAGTAATAAAAACAAACAGTAACTTTAAGTCTTTTCAATTAAACAAGGTTTAATTGAAGAATGTTGCTATTTTTCAGCCCGAATACTTACCAACCTGTTGTTCCAATTAATTTTTTACTACAAAATCAAAATCCCAAACACTTTTCAATAAGAGCAACTACGCCTAAAAGAACATAAATTAGGCCACCACCCATCAAAAAAGATAGTTTAACCTCTAACGCATAAAAAGCTATATTATTTTATACAAATGAACTATTGTTCTTATAAAAGTAATGTGTTTTTGGACTAATGATATTACACTGAGCTTTTGGTGAAGTACTAGGAACAATAATATACGTATCAATTAGGTATTTTCAGTCTAATCAGTCTCTATGGTTACCATTTAATTCTTGGCAATATATTAGAATTGGTATGTATTTGAGCACTGAAATAATGAATTGAAGAGAACAAGAAGTGTATGATAGTAACAGGGTTTATATTTGACAATTGCAACGCTGAACAAATCTCTTCTAAGAACTATGATTTGTTTTGCAGCTGGTCACTCGTAGTAGATCCTGAAAAGACAAAGTAAAGAAGTCAACACAATTTGTTTATGGCATATTGCTAACTTTGAAGCTAACTGAGCTAACGTCTCTGCCATGGATATGGATGAAAAATACATACATTTGAAATGCAAATAAAGCTGTTTCATCTATGCTAATATAAAAGATACCTCCAAGTATTCTAAAGAACAAAACAGAAGCATCCATGTGGTGATGAAAAGTCTGAGAGTCAATGTTGGAAATCTATGATACATTTTGACTCTAAGGAGCTTCAAGACAAATCTTTTTTTTTTTTTGACATCACTGCCCTCTGGTGGTCATGGGAGCTACCCAGCTTTGCTCCTAGAGAGCTGCTGCTGGATTTGAACTGCCAAGCACGTGGGCCACAGTCTCGCACTCAACCACTACGCCACTGGGGCTCAGTCCAAGACAAATGTTTAATATTAAAAATATGTTCAATTTTGAGAAAACTTAAACTTTAATTTAGAATTTTATGACCAACAAATATGACCAAAAATATTCCAAACAAAACAGACAATATCACCGCCTAAAGCCAAGTAAAGCATTAAAACACAGCCTTAAGAAGTAAGATCAACAAATGGTTTAAGTTAAATCAACTCAGGGGATGAAAACTTTATTATTTTGAAACTGGTCACAAAGGTTGACCTTTTAGAAACCTTTAGCATGGTAAGAAAAGCAAAAATTTAAGGTCCTTTCTAGGTTGAAAGCAAAACAAAGGGTATCGTTTTAGGCACCAGGGACCACAAACGTCCTGGTGAAGAGCATCATGTCTGGTAAAGTTGATGGTCAGCATAAAAGAGGAAGACCTTCAACTGACAGTGGCTGCGACAATGGGTTCAAATGGCAACAAACGTGAGGTTGGTGCCAGGCCAAGCTGTTGCCTTCTGACGCACATAGCATCGCTCTGAGTTGAAACCAGCAAAATGGCACCCGATGCTCATAACTAACAATAGAATCATAGAGCCTTAGTACTATTTTCAAAAGATTTAACCTTGATTTGATTCTTCTGTATTCATCTTTTCTCCATCTGCACCCTCTAGCATTTCTTCAGAGTCATCCTCGTCATCGTCATGCAGGTCTTTTGAAATTAATTGTCTAGCTAATTTAATATTCAGTCCTTCATTGTAGTGGAGCTTCCTTTTCATTTCAAACTGTCGCTTCTTTTCTATGGGACAGAAGAGCAAGCTTATGAAGTCTGAAGCACAAGATTTACCAAACTGCAGTCTAAGTCTTTTTTTGTAACTAAAGTTTTACCAGAACATTGTCATGTCCATTCACTTGTGTAATAATGTGCACAGCTACTTCAATACTTAATGGCAAAGTCAAACAGTTAGATTACTTAGTCTGCAGAACCTAAAATATTTGCTATTTGACTCTTGGTAGAAGTATCTGATCCCTGCTTGGAATAGTTCAAAATTGTAGGAAGAATAAGATGGGGTTGTTCAAAATTACATTGGTGAAGAAAATGTAAAGATATGGAAACTTATCTAGCAAAAGCTATATGGGGGAAAAGTCATTCTGTAATACCATATATAAAATTTAACTTGTGCCAACTCTTAAAATATATATATTTTAGGGGAAGAGAGAGGGGGAAAAAAGAAGAATTAATATGCTTGATACAAATGATGTATGGAACTTTATAAGAGCCTCCCCAAAATTATTTTAAAAATATATATGCACCCACATATGTTATTGTGTTTTGGTGAGCAAATTAGGTTCCCATTAAACAATTTCTGTACATATGGCTCAATGACATTAGCTACATTTTCCACACTTTAACAACACTTTTTGTTTTTGCATCACTGCCCTCTGGTGGGAGTGGGAAGTGCAGTATTGCTCCTGGAGAGCTGCTGCTGGATTTAAACCGCTAAGCCAGTGGGCTGCAGTCCCACACTCAACCACTAAGCCACTGGGGCTCGGCCCCAACAATGCTTTTTTAAAAAAACACTTTTTTAAAAAAGTGGTTATCTTGATACAATATTCATGTACTAGGCACTTCTATGGTTAATTTGCTTTTAAACTGGCTGTATATATATAATCATGATCAGGTCTAGTGCTTGCATTCTTAAGGACTGATGAGAAAGCTGCTACCAAGAGGTGGTAGTTTGAACCCCCAAGACCTGGTGATAGGTTCAAGTATAGATCATAACTTAGGAAGCCCTCTGGGGCAGTTTCACGGTTACCTTGGCCTGTAAAAAATCAGAATTGACTTACTGGCTCACAACAAGCCCCCTGTCCACAAGTACATATTCAGTGAAAATAAGACAATAATCAAAACTGCTTAATGCTGAGCCTGGAAACATCGAGGTAATTTTAATTTTTGTAAGTTTTCTATTTTTGTTATTAAAATATATATCTTAAAAAATCTTTATTATCCATTAAGAAACTGTGATAATTTGAAACACTGTCAGCCAAAAATATAAACTCAGGATTTTCAACACCTAAAATTTCCCAGAGTAATTTGAAGAAAAACCTAATAGAATACGGTAGTGATTCTACAATATTTTATTTAGTCTCTACGACAAACACAAAGCTGATGGAAATTCAATTGATCATAATTTTATTAATAAATGGTAACTTTGATGGCAATATGAGATTGCCAACTCTTTGTCAACTAGGTGAATTCAAATGTACCCATCATTGTCTTATTAAAGTATTCATAAAATATTTTAATGTTAAAAGCATACATATCTCTCAATACAAACATCACTTCAAATAATTTTCAGAAAAATTCGGTGTACAGTCACTTTATTTTGATACACGCTGACCTCAAGATTTTATCAGCAAGCAGAATTTTTTCAAGTCTAAAGGCTATTCAAAATACTTTCTCAATGTTCTCAAAGAAGCTTTAAGTTTTTTCCTAACTACCCTCTATAGTTCTTTTTGGGAGGAAGATTAAGCTTTCTACTTGTAAAAATGTACAGGGCCAGTTCTACTCTGTTCTACAAGGTGGCTATGAAGTTGTAGGAATTGATTTGAGTAGAGTAACAGATGCTTCTTTTAAAAATAGCTATTCACAGTTCATATTTTGACTGCTCATGTTTCAGCCTCTACTTGAGTTAGGAGGGTTTGGAAAGTTCTGAGCAATCGACATCATAAACATTTGCCTCATGACCAAGATCTCATCTCCTGTCTTCTTTTCTGACTTGTTTTGCTCTCTGAGAGTGTTTCATTGCAAAAAAGAAAATAAAAAACAACAAAAGGGCTAAACGACTTTATTGTTGTTTGTGGGCAGCAGGTGTATGTCTTTCTGTATGTGAAATTCAGGATAGGTAAATCTATATAGGATTAGTAGTTTCTTGGGGGTATGGCAATGGAGGTTGAAAGGAAATGGGGGAGCTTATAACAATGAATACAAGTATGAAGAAATTGTTACAATTTTTACTGTAAGTGAACTATTGAGTTGTATTATATATGAACTATATGCCAATAAAACTGTTAAAAAAGAAAAAAATTTAATTTACCTTTTTTGACCTATCCAAGGGAAATAAATGGTCAATTTTGCTATCCTGCTATGCTTAAAAGATCCAATCCCAAAGAAGTTGATGGAGACTTCCCTACCACAAAAAAGAGCCCAAGTTGGATCCAGAGTTCCTGCACTAACAATCCCCAGGAACCAAGAAGGGGAGTTCACACTGAGCTGATAGTAAGTTCATCAAATATGGAGCAAGAAAGCCGAGTGCCTTAGGGCAGGAGACTTCCCAGAAGAAAAGAGATGCTCTGAGCACATATGGTGGGGCTAAGAAGCTGTATTATGTTCCTAAGCGGGGCAGAGGCTGAGTAGGAGCTGGTGGTAGGCACAGCTAGGAGAGGGATTAGATGTCCAGATTAGGGCTGAGCCCTGGTGGTGTAGTGGTTGTGCGCGGGACTGCGGCCCACTGGGACGGAGATTCCAGCAGTGGGGCTGGGCCTCCTATTCCCACCACCGGAGAGCAGTGATTGGCCACCCCCCCCAAAAAAAAAAAAAAAAAGAAAAGAAGATGTTCAGATTGACAAACTGTATTCTGTATCCTGAGCTTAACTATTACTCCCAAGTTAATTTTGATCTCTGAATCTGTTACTTCTCAAATAAAACCCACAATTGGGAATATGGTCTGTGAGTTGTATGCAGTGATTACAACCGACTGTCAAACCCTGAAGAAGTAGAGGGCAGAGAAAGGAATGGCTTGTGTCAGAAATAGTAAGTTTAAAGAGTGGAAGTGTATGTCTGACCTCCTCGATAGGAATCAGCTTTGGTCGAAGGTGATTTTCAACTTTCTCTTGAAGCTCAGTGAGGTCTGACACAGTTCACAGTTCACGAGGGTGGAAGAGTGTTGCCTGGTAGTTTGTTACAAGGATGGAGAAGCACAAAAAGGGAGAATTGGATCAACCTCCACATTTCGGAAATGGATTCATGCTAACCCTCACCACACAACTGGAAATGGTGAGAGTTGACTCTTATTCAGCACATGGCACATAGTATTCTTTTTTTTTTTCATTTTGTTTTGTTTTTTGGGGGAGCATCACTGCCCTCTGGTGGTCGTGGGAGCTACCCAGCCTTGCTCCTGGAGAGCCGCTGCTGGATTTGAACCGCCAAGCCAGTGGGTCGCAGTCCCACACTCAACCACTATGCCACCGGGGCTCAGCCCCGGCACATAGTATTTTCTTACACAGACATACATCCCTTAAAATGAGTTATAAATTATTAGTTATAACTGTTTCAGTGATGCAGACAATCTTGTGTATTCTTTTTTCATTTCAAGGGGACTTTAGTTTGTGTGGCAAAATGGAAATTATAAGGGAATGGAACACAAAGATTTTGAAATTTCACACACACTACTATAGTTCTTCATACTGTGCATCATGATTTTAAAAAATATACTTTTATTGGGGGCTCTTATAATTCTTATCATAATCCATACATTCAGCCAGTGTGTCAAGCATATTTGCACATATGCTGCCATCATTTTTAAAGCATTCTCTCCCACTTGATCCCCTAATATCAATTCCCCATTTCTTCCCCCTCCCTTACGAACCCTTGATAAGTTATAGATTATTTTCCTATCTTAACTCGTCCTGTCGCCCCTCACCAACTCGTCTGGGGTTCTAGATTGATCCTTGTGATCAATACCCTCTTTTCCCCCCAACCACCCCCTAATCCTCCTGGTATCTCTACTATCATTGTAGGCCCTGCGGGGGTTATCTATCTGGATTCTCTGTGTTGCGGGGCATCATGATTCTTCAGTGGGTTGCAGAAAGAAAATAGAACAAATTGGAATGTATCATATCATAATCTAATAATGATATATAACGCTTTGTAAAATTTCTAATTTTTGTAATTGGATGTGTATGTGCATAAACTCCAAACCAACTTCACTGCCATTGAGTCATTGTGACTCACAGCAACTCTGAGTACACTGCGTGGGATTTGCTTTAAAAGTAGGTGAAAAGCATTATGTTAAACCATGGGGAAGTGAATGGCTCCAGCACGCTGCATGCTGCCATAATGTCTTCCAGAAAGGCAAACACACTCTATACCATCTACCAGTAGTGTAAGAGTAATTGACATATCTAAATTCCAGCGATGGTACTTTTTTTTTTTTCACTTTTATTGATCTGAAAGGAAAGAAAGTTAACCATGAGTCTATTTAACTTGCAGTTTCTTATGCCTAGTGTGGCAGTCACCTAATCTGGTGTCAATCTGAGCATGTAGGGAGAGTGTAGGGGTGGGGTCTAGCCTGTCAATCTGGAGATAGCCAATGAGACCTCTGTGTGGACCTGGCCTTCCCCTGAGAATTCTGGGAAATGTGGTCATTCCTTCTTGAAGGGAGGAGACACTCTCTCGCAGCTTACTCCCTGGGAGATACTGTAGCTGACAAGACACATGGCAGCATTCTGATAAACCCTGGGTCCTGGAAACTGGAGGAGCCATGGGAGACATCTATCTGGGTTGAGATGCTTCTACTGCCCTAAATACACAAGACTCTACCCAGTGGCCTGTGACTGTCCTGGTGTCATTGCATGTGCTTTGTGAGTCTGAAGAGGACTTATAGATTGGTATCGAACATATGGGCTAACACAGGACTTATGACCTTGAACTGAACTGGGCTAGCATATTTTCTCAATAATCAATTGCTCTTGTATATAAACCTCTTCCTTATACACATATGAATGTCTAGGGATTTGTCTACCCAAATTATTTGATTTTAAGATTATTAATAATATTTTCTCTTTTCTGAATTATATTTCGATCTTGAGAAAATCACTTACTTCCAAAGTTAATTTTGTTTTGCTTATTATAGCTACATTAAATAATTTAAAAGTATATGATGTATTCACTTCATAGTAATCTGTTAATATAAGTAATTGCAACCATCTTTGAATATTTACACTAACTTTCTAATCCTTGTTTGACAGCAATATAATGCACAAGATATAAGGACATTTAAGGTTTTTTTCTGCACTTTTTCTCTTTTTCTGTAAACTAATATATCATGCCTGATTATTTGAAATTACTTAGCAGAATCTCTAGATCAGCCATTAAAAGTTGATGTTCACTGAGCCCTTTCGCATGTCAGAATCAATGCTCAGTACTTTATTTCAGTGCTTTACCTCACTGAATACCAACCACTAACTCTAAAACAAGTATCTTTATACCTCCTAATTTAGAAATGAAGAAACTGAATGTCTGAGAAATTAAACTCAGCAAAGTGACACTGACTCTAGAGCCACTATTCTTATAAGACATAAGATAAATGTTTTCATGCTTAGTACCAGGTCACAATTGCAGCTGACAAATTACCATACCATTGTACAATAACCTTAGAGTGTCTACTACATGCCAGGTATATTCCCATGGAGAAAATCAACAATACACTAAAAATAAATATTTTCGTAAGTGCCACAAAGAAAACAAACCAAGATAACAGGGAAGTAAATGTTGAAATGGGTTTCTTTAGGCAGGGAAAGAAAAGATTAACGTACATTTTATTTTTAGGTTAGGAAATATAGCATTTATTATTATTTTTCCCAATTATTTTATTGGGGGCTCTTACAGCTCTTATAACATTCAATACATCATTTGCATCAAGCATATTTATACACATATTGCCATATTTTCCACTTGAACCTTTGGTATAAGCTCCTCTTTCCCCTTACCCCCCTTTTTATAATTTTGTTACCCCCCCCTTTTTTTAATGAATCATTTTGTTGGGAGCTCATACAACTTCCTTCACGCACATTTGCACACTTGTTGCCATCATCGCTTTTAAAACATCCTCCTTCCACTTAGGCCCCCAGTATCAGCTCCCTATATTTTCCTTTACTCCCCCATGAACCCTTAATAATTTACAAATTGTTATTTTTCATATTGTACACTGTCCAATGTGTCCCTTCACTCACTTCCCTGTTGTCCGTGTCCCAGAGAGGAGGCGACATGTAGATCCCTGAAATTGGTTCCCCTTTTCTATTCTACCATCCCTCCACCCACCTAGTGTCACACTAGTCCTGAGGGATCATCTATCCTAAATTCCCCATGTTTCCAACTCCACTGTATATCCCCTAATCTAGCTGGAATTGTGTGGTAGAATTGGGATCATGATAGTGGGTGGGAGGAAGCATTTTAATCATTTTATTGGGGGTATTTATAGATATTTTAACATTCAATAAATCAACTATATCAAGCAAACTTGTACACATGTTGCCATTGTCATTTTCAGACCATTATCTTCTACTTGAGCCCTCATTATAGCTCCTCTTTTTTTCCCTCCCTCCCCCACCACCCTCATGAACTTTTTGATAATTTATGTATTATCATTACTTTCATATCTTAGACCATCTGTTGTATCCTTTCACCCACATTTCTGTTGGTTGCTTCCCATGCATGGTGATGGGGTGGGGTTGAACATTCATCATTGTTATGGGTTCCCCCTTTTTCACTCCCCCCAAAGATTAGCATTTGATTTGAAAAGAGAATAATGTTGCTTTTTCCACTATGGAACTAAAACACACCATGATAAGAATTGTGTGAAAACATAAAACTTTACATGATTCTCTCAAATATATGTACTTTCAACACTCAATTAATGCTATATATTAGTTATACAGGACTAGGCATGTTAGTGAGCTTATTTAGAACAGGCTGATTTTCTAAGAACTTTGTCAAAAAAATATTTTTCATAATTTGCTTCAAGAAACAAAGAACTATATTAAAAAGTGGCAGAATTAATGAAATTAAAACCAAAAAAAAAAAAAAAATCAGCAAACAGCGCCCTCTGCTGGCTGATTTATGGAACCTCAATGAAGAAAAATATTCTTTTTTTGGGGGGGAGGGGAGAAACAGCATCACTGCCCAGGTGGGAGTAGGAAGCCCAGTCTTGCTTCTCGAGAGCTGCTGCTGGATTTGAACCACCAACCCTGTGGGCCACAGGCCTGCACACAACCGCTACGCCACCGGGGCTCAACCCCAAGAAAAATATTCTTTAATGAAAACCAATATAAGGGATTTTAGGTTAGTAATAAATTCCTATCTCAATAGATTTAAGCTTTCAGAGAGCACGAAGAAAAAACCTCAAGAAACAATTTGTATTTGAAGCCATTTTAAAGAACCTCAAGGTAAAATTTGGGAAAATACAGAAGGTCCTACCACTTAAGGTAGAAGAAATATAACACTACTTGAACATATACTAGATGTAAGATTTCTTTACAACTATTAGGCTCATTTCACCAAATTTTTGTTCAACAAGTTATAATATGAAGATTATAGTTAAGAATTGAAAGGCATGCTGTAGTAGTTACACATGACAAAGATCTTGGTAGTTAACTAGCAAATATTAAGAGGCTCAGTTCTAATATTTCAGTATAGTATAGGTAGTCCTACCATTTCAAGGTTTCCCATAGACTTCTACTCTATTTTCCCTCAGTTTTGTTATTTATTTGCTTTTCTCATTTTTGTTTTAAAATGTTTTCCCTTGCATCCTTTTTATACGTAGACATGACATGTTCATTTTAAAAGACAATTGAATATAAACAATTGAATACGTAGTCATGACATGTTCATTTTTAAACACAATTGAACATATATAATTTTTAAGTTCCTGAAGACACTTGGGAGCCCTGGTGGCACATGGATTAAGCACTGGGCTGCCAAAAGAAAGGGCAGCAGCCCCTCAGGAGAGAGCTTTGGCTGCGTACTCCACATCGGCCTCAGACAGCAGAGGAGGCAATCCTACGCTGCCCCACAGCTTCGCTGTCAGTTGCAATCACCTCGAGAGCAGTATGCTTGTTTTGTTTCGGAGATGTAATCCACATCCGCACAGTTCAACAAGTGCCAGTTGCAACAAAAGTGGAATGGTAACCCTCTGCCTGGTGACCACTCTTACATGTATAATCACAGAAACATGAAGTGGGCAGTAACACTGCAATTGGCCTTGTGCTACCTAGGTTATCAGACATCCTTTTCCATTCCTAAAGAGGGGACTCTCTCCCTTTCCTATGACACTGCCGCTCTTTCCATTCAATGGACTCTATAAAGGTCTTCACTTTATCAAATGGTTCACTTGCTAAGTGCCAGCCACTGTCCTAAATAGGCAACAACGCAAGCGATTGCCTCTTGTACTTAATAAGATCATCCAAGCATTCAATTGCTCGATAAAATTTTACTTAGCTATTGAGCGTCTGCTTTGTACTAGACACTAAAATAAACCATGAAAGCAGCACTTAAGAGTTTCTTAAAGGACAGTATATTTTCCTAAATTCTTAACTCGAGGGAGAATGAATTATACCAAAAACCCGTAAAAAGAATCCATTATTATAAAAACACTGCTCTCCATCCTCCTGCTTCTCCAAAAAGGCATCCCTTTGCCAATTTTCTAAATGGCAGGTTTATGTTAGCAAACAGTTGTGAACACAATGATGGCAGCAGTAAAGGAAACAGCTACCTTGTTCTTCAGGTGACAGGTCACAATCCTCCTCCTCCCCACTGCTTTCTTGGTCATGAAGCCGACATTTTGGATCAAAGCCTTCAGCAGTAGATAATCTACACAACAGTCATTTGCACACAAGTCAACACTGTGATAGTGTCATTCCACAACCCACCCCAACCCCCCAGGTAAGGAAAAGGCTGTATTTAAACAGACTGTGGTAATAGCTGATAGCCATTTCAGTGTGCCTCTGGACATCAACCAAGAGCGGATTCTGGTGAAAGGTAGCTTGCAGCACTGTGATATTCTGAGAGTATTCAAGCATCATATTCAACTTTTGAGTCTAGATCTAGAGATCAGTACTAAGCTAGCTATAATCCAGTGAAGTAAAATAAAAACCCAGAGTGAGGGACTAGAAATCATTGAGTAGCAAAAGATGGCAGCGTCTGTCTTACTTACTTATTTACATCTTTAAAATGCAATTGGCAGGATAATTAAAAAAAGAACACAGGGAAGAGCTGGCACACCTCAATACCTCAGGTTAAAGTACTCCAATGTCCCAGCCTTCTGTATAACCAAGAAATTAGACAATAAAGTTGGCAAGGGAAAATTTAGCCCGTTTCTCACCGTTTAAGAAAAGCACAGTAAAATGTTTTTCCACATGCACAATGAAAACCAGCACACATGAAAATACTTGATAGTCATCTGTACTTACTTCTTAGCTAAGAGATCAGGGGTCATGGCGTCAGTGCCTTCTGACTCACTCAAAACATCATCGTCATCACCAATCATACTAAAATGACAAGCACATTATAGTTAACATCTGGAACAAAATTTTGCAAACAAGAAAACAAAATACTATTGACTTAGTTAAAATATCAAGCTATTTATAGTCCTGTTTTCTTTTTTTAAAAGCTCTATTTTCATCTTTAAAGTTTACTTCAGAGCTGAGCCCTGGTGGCGTAGTGGTTGTATGCGGGACTGCGGCCCACTGGGCTGGCAGTTCAAATCCAGCAGCAGCTCTCCAGGAGCAAGGCTGGGCCTCCTATTCTCACCAGAGGGCAGTGATGCACCCCCCACGCCCAAAAATAAAGCTGACTTCACTTTTGTCCATTGCAAATATTCAAAAAACATGACACCAACCAAGGAAAGCCTCGAACTGAAAACCATAAAATTACTGGAAACTTGAGTCATCGGGTGGGGGCGGAGAAGGAGGAGGAGGAGGAGAGAATCAAAATACCACAAAATTTCCATTATTTCAGTCAGTGAAATAAATCATGAAAAAAAACAATTCTGGTTTCAGAATATGATTTTAATAGTTCAACCTGAAGACAGAGTCAAATAATATATGCAGACACAAGACTAAGTAAAATAACAAAATTAGATCATAAATATCCAATTTAGGAACTATAAAGGCCATTTAGCATTCCCATTCTCCCCTCTGATCAAGCCCTCAAAAGTACTTAAGGTAACAAAATTTCAGTGATGCTCCCCGCCCCCACCGCCAAAAAAAAAAAAAAAAAGATAACAAAATTCTTCCTGATCTTATGGAGCAATCTATTACTTAAAACAACCTAAAACCGGGGCTGAGCCCCGGTGGCGTAGTGGCTGTGCGCGGGACTGCGGCCCACTGGGATGGAGGTTCGATTCCAGCTCCACGGAGCAAAAGCTGGGCCTCCTACTCCCACCACCTGAGGGCAGTGATCCCCACCCCCCCCCAAAAAAAAAAAAAAAACCAACCCAAAACCTAACAAATAGTCAAAATGCTGGTTATTAATTTTCCTGGGTAGTTAAGAGTTTGAATGAGTCCCAATAGATTAGATGATACCCTGGCTTTGTTTTAAGAAAAACTGAAGCCAATTTACTCACATTACTAGGTATAATAACTAATTAAGCAGAATAGGGTAAAATAAAATTGGTCAATTTTTAAGATTCATTTTATAAAATTTACAGATGAATTGTGCGTGCGCCCAGTCAATAAAAAAATGAGTCTACTGTACATTGACAGTGTGAGGCTTTTATAGTAGTATAACATGATCTTTACATAAAAAAGCACCTTCTGTTATATACAATTCTTTTAAAAAAGGGGGAGTGGGCATGAAATCAACTAGTAAAACCAAGTCCTGGGCCCATATCTGGGGGGCTTCAATAACCTTGTAGAAAAGTGGAATTAAAAGAAAATGGATTTTTTCCACTAGCTTTTTGACATCCCTTGTATTTGAGCAAACATATAGCCTCAATTACTTAAAGACCAAATAACTTCTTAGTAACTATCAGAAGAAAGACCTAGGGGTAAAAAAAAAAAAAAAGAAGTCGGTACCAAACTATCTACTATTGAAATTGATTATATTATAAATATCAAAAATCAAAAAATAACTGACAATCATTAAAAAGTAATTCTTCTAGCAAATGTCTCATGCAACATTGTGTGAGTAAAAAAACACAATATTCGCAACTTAAAAAAAAGTAATTCTTTTAGGATAATTATCCCCAACCAAAATAGCCAACTGGAAAGAGAAAAAAAATTCCTAACTTCAGATTACGGCATAATAAAGGTTCTAGAAGTATAGGTCTGTAAGTAGGAGAAAAACAGACACACATTTTCCATAAATGTTTTGATTTTTCCCTCAAACATCGTTACGATCAGACTTGAGTAGCTAGACTTCCTTTCCCATTACTTGTTTCTACTCATGTCACTAGGACAGAGCGTTGATGATACAGTGCTTACGAGTTGGGCTGCCATCCTCAAAGTCTGCAGTTCCAAACCACTGAGGCATCGGAGGGAGGGACTGGGGCTTTCTATGCCTGTAACAGTTAACATCCTATGGCTGCTACTGGTTGACCTTGATGTGATGGCAGTGAGTTGGCGTGGACCAGTGATGGACCCATGGCACCATCTTTAATATCATGTCCAAGCTAATGTCTACAGTCTCTATTATCAAGATATCTCAAATTACCTTCCAAAATGTTCATCCATGGACTTATTATTTTGGGGGGTAGGGGGGCATTACTGCCCTGTGGTGGTCGTGGGAACTACCCAGTCTTGCTCCTGGAGAATAGCTGCTGGATTTGAACCGCCAAGCCCATGGGCCACAGTCCTGCAACTCAACCACTTACGCCACCGGAGGCTCAGCCCCATCCATGGATTTAAAATATAAAATATAACCCTATTTTAGCAGTAACCCTGGATTTACATTATTTCACTTCAGTGACAAAATATTTTAGATTTGGAAATCTTGTTCTCCAGTGCATTTTCTCATTTTTATTGGCTATTTTTCTTCATACTGACTACTATTACACTATCACTTCACAATCTATTTTATTTTTGAAAAACTGCCAAATATATCACAATGCAATTATTGGAATTAAATTACTACACAAATTCAAAATTAAGGATATAATGACAATCAGTCATGTAAGTGAGCATCAACTAAGTTCACATGGAAGAAGCTCTGATCCAAATAAAAAATTCCAAATCTGATGAAGAGAAAAGGATCAGAGTTTAAATTGCTAACACCCAATTTATAGAAGGCTAGGAGAACAGTGGGAGCTCAAGTCCATCTGCAGAATTATACAAACAGATTACACCTCAGCCAGATGCCTTCTAGCCACAGGAGAGGGGTGACCGGGACAGCTGGACTAGCAGAGGTTATTGTAAACTTGACCATAGAGGATTTAGAATCATGGTATAATAAGATACTTGGTCAGGTGACCTTCCTCTTGACCCAACCTGAATTTACTCAGGCCTCAAATACTTCGTGCCTATTGCACAACAATTTCTTCTCTGGTTTTTTAAATATTGACAGTAGTATTTTTATTTATTTTTATTTTTTGGGCTTCACTGCCCTCTGGTGGTGGGAGTAGGAGACCCAGTCTTCGCTCCGTGGAGCTGGAATTGAACCTCCATCCCAGTGGGTCGCAGTTCCATGCACAACCACTACGCCACTGGGGCTCAGCCTGACAGTAGTATTTTTAAAACTACCATATTAACTTAAATTCTTAGACACATACACACACAAAACACAACTGAGTTAGTAAGCAGTGTTCCAGCAACAACAAACGTAAAATAAAGTGCAGATTCAAATTGGCTATTATCCAGAATTACCACATATAAAATGAATACAACTTAAAAAAGTCAAATGTTTACATAACAGTACCTATGGTAAGGAGTGCTAGGTTCATCTATTTTCATCAAACCATAGTCTTTGTCTGCTGGATGATATGTCGCCAGGATGTTCATTTCATCCCACTTCTGGGACTTTTTACTACAAAAAAAAATTCACACATTTAGAATGCACAGACACCCAAATTCTACATTTCAACCTGTTTGATGGATAGATATTATTTTTCACATGTAATTTCTTGGAACAGAAACCAATTTTGAGTAAAAGCTTAAAAATAAGTATAATCAAATACAAACTGGCTATAAAATGTTAATCACACATATATTAGTAATATTTAGAATTTACACTAGGCATTCAAAACACTCTGATAAAGTTAGTCTTTATCTGGCTCTACAACAGCAAAAACAGAAAATCTACACATTGATTGATATCAACAATTACAGAATTTTTAGTTTAATAACAACAGATATTTTTTTGACCTACTAGGTTCATTAACAATTAAAGAAAGCCGGAATATAAAACTCTAGGGGAAAACTTCATTTAATTTGGATACCATTAAATAATTAAGTTAGAAGATTGTAGTTCATATTTTTAGTCTAAAAAATAAAAGTTTGCTGAGAAATGGCATATTTGGATACTTTCTGGGAGACTCAAGACACCAAAAATTCTAACACAATGATCTAAGCTATAAATTTATGGCAGTCACTAATCTGGTGTCAATTAGAGAATTAAGAATGCAGGGGTGGAGTCTAGCCTGTCAATCTGGAGACAGCCAACGAAACTTCTGTGTGGGTATGGCTTTCTCCTCTGAGGATTCTGGGAAATCTGGTACTTCCTTCTTGGAAGGAGGAGACACTCACTCACTTCCTGGGAGATATTGCAGCTGACAAGATACATGGCAGCATGTTGAATTGACCCTGAGTCCTGAAAACTGGAGGAGCCACAGGGGCTCTGGACCCCTGCCAGTGCTGAGATGCTTCTACCACCTGTGGACATACAAGACTCTGCACTCACTAGCCTGTGATTGTTCTGGTGTCATTGCATGTGCTTTGTGAGTCTGAAGAGGACTTATGGATTGGTATTGGACATGTGGGCTAATATTGGACTTATGACCTTGAATTGAACGGGCTGGAATGTTTTCTTCATGTACAGTTGCTCTTGTATATAATCCTCCCCCCACCCCCTGATAATTTGATTGGGGACTTTTACAGCTCTTATAACATTCAACACATCATCTGTATCAAGCATATTTGTACACACGTTGTCATATTCATTTCCAAATATTTTCCATTTGAGCCCTTGGTATAAACTCCTCTTTCCCCCTCTCCCCCTTTTTAAATGAATCATTTTTATTGGGGGCTGATACAACTCATATCATGATCAATACATACATCAATTGTATGCAGGCCACATTTGCCATCCTCCCTCCACTTAGGCCCCCAGTACCAGCTCCCCACATTTCCCTTTCACTTCTCCCTCATGAACCCTTAATAACTTACATATTGTTATTACTTTTTAATATCATACGCTGTCCAATGTGTTCCTTCACTCACTTCCCTGTTGCCCGTGCCCCAGATATGAGGTTATATGTAGATCCCTGAAACTGGTTCCCCCTTTCTATTCCATCATCCCTCCACCCTCCTAGGATCACCATTCCCAACACTAGTCCTGAGGGAACATCTATCCTAAATTCTCCATGTTTCTGACTCCAGTGTAGATCCCCTGTTCTAGCTGGATTTGTATGGGCTCATGATAGTGGGTGGAAGGAAGCATTTAAGAACTAGAGGAAAGTTGCATATTTCATCGTTACTATACTGCACCCTAACTGGTTCATCTCCTCTCTGCAACCCCTCTGTAATAGGATGCCACTTTACCTATTGAAGGGGTTTGGGCCTCCAATATGTACACACCCTCATTTATAATGATATAATTTTAGTTATTTGATGCCTGACACCAGATCCCTTCAACACCTCCTGGTCACACAGGCTGGTGTGCTTCTTCCATGTGGGCTATGTTGCTTCTGAGCTGGATGACCGCTTGTTTACTCAAGTCTTTAAGACCCCAGACGCTACATCTTTTGATAGCCGGGCACCATCAGCTTTCTTCACCATCTTTGCTTATGCATACATTTGTCATCAGCGATCATATCAGGAAAGTAAGCATGCAACGTTATGATTTTTAGTTCTTGAAGTCTGATACTGATCCCTTTGACACCTCGTGGTCCCACAAGCTTGTGTGCTTCTTCCAGGTGGGCTTTGTTGCTTCTGAGCGAGATGGCCGCTTGTTTACTTTCAAGCTTTTAAAACCGCAGAAGCTACATCTATTGATAGCCGGGCACCATCAGCTTTCTTCACCACCTTTGCTTATGCACACATTTGTCTTCAGTGATCGTGTCAGGAAGTTGAGCATCATGGAATGCCAATTTAATATAACAAAATGTTCTTGCACTCTATACAGTTTGTTGCTTATCATAGATTACCAGTAACTCATCTTGATTGTGTGTTGGTACTCAAGCCAACCTCTTTGCCATCAAGTCTATTCCAACTAATAGTGACCCTATAGGAAAGGATGGAACCGCCCCTGTGAGTTTCCAAGACTGAGATGGAATGTCACGTATATATATTTCTCCTGAGGAACTTGTTTCGAACTGCTGACCTTGTGGCTAGCAGTCTGAAGCATAATTGTTGCACCACCAGGGTTCCCCTTAGGCTACAGGGGGTGGTTTAAAAAAATTTTTTTTCCCAGTTTCGTCACCTTTGATGGTGTTAAGTGGTTAAAGTCTGAATTTGAAGAATAGTCATATTAACTGGTTTTCATGGTAGATGTAGATATCCTCCCATGAGTGGTAGCATTCTATTTCAGCATTAATGATAAATGATAATGATAAATGTCATTTTGTTATTCCTAGCATAGTAGAGTACTATGAATTAAAAACAACTTGGATTTGGTTTTTGGCATAGTAGACCATATGTTTATCTGATTCAGAATGGCTAAAAACAATTCCATTTCAGCTCAATAATGTTTAGGTAATCAATCTCTGTATTCTGTTTCATTTTTGTAAATGCCAGTTTCCTGGAATCATACTTTGTACATTCCATATTCTGATTAGTGGCTGTTTCTTCTCAAAATGTAAAAGGTTTACTTCATCCATCTTACTATCTTGAAGAGGCAGCTTTCTTCAAGTCATATTTTGAGTGTCTTTTGAGTTAGTGTCAATTTTTAAGGACCTTTTAGCCATAATTCTTTATGTGATTTATTATCATTCTGGGAGTTATATCCGTGTGACTATAGTACCTTTTTGGAGGGCATTCCCTGCTAATAGACAAAATGTGGTGGTGAAATTTCTTTTTTATTAAAGAACATGGGGCCTTTTACGGCTCTTAAATGAAATTTTTTTTTTTTTTTTTTTGGTATCACTGCTCTCCGGTGGTGGGAGTAGGAGGCCCAGCCCAACTGCTGGAATTGAACCTCCATCCCAGTGGGCCGCAATCCCGCGCACAACCACTACGCCACCAGGGCTCAGCCCTCTTAAATGAAATTTCTTTTCTCTTTTTATCATTTTATTCGGGGCTCTCACAGCTCTTATCACAGTCCATACAAACATCCATTGTGTCAAGCACATTTGTACGTATGTTGCCATCATCATTTTTAAAACATTTTCTTTCTACTTAAGTCCTTGATATCAGCTCTTTCCCCTCCTCCCCCATCCTCCCTTCCTCATTGTCGCTTGATAATTTGCAAATTATTATTTTTATGAAATTTCTTAATTTGGTTCTTATAACCAAGTCTCTATAACTCCCACTAACTGATTGGGTAGGACGATGGAAAGAGAATGTATGTGATTCTAAAAGAGGGGGGTGGCCAGTTTTCATTACCACTTTCCTGACTATAAGGATGAGCCATCCTTGAAATAGCAACAGAGAGAAAATCCCCGAGGACCTTCAAAAGCATGTCCAAGATATTTGAAGTGACACTGTGCCTCAGAGAAGAGGAGCAGTGCTCAGACCATGGGGTACCTACCTTCTTCTCATCTGGTCTGAGACTATGGAACTGTGGAACAGAACACAGGCAGCCTGGCTTCCTGGCCTATGGAGGCAAAGGCCAAGGACTAATAGACCAAGAACCAAGACTGGAGCGGTAGGGTAGGATTAAGAACTAACCTTAGTAAAAGGTATGAATTCAGTGACCACACCTTTTGTTTCCTGGATGACTTCTTTCAGATCCCACCTTATTTCCTGGTATGAACTGGGCTGCTGTTTGTTTCTCTGATGGCATCTTTAAGGCTCCCCCTTAGTCTTGGCTGTGAACCAAGCTACACCTTTTGTTTTTCTTGGATGTACAATGTAGCCTCCATGTAGTTTTACTCATCACACTTCACATGGAAAGTCAAACCTTCATTTCCTGACTGTGCTTTGGTAGAAGCAAAGAAACCTATTGAGACTTTTGGACATTTTTGAATTCTGGTTCTGGACCCTGCATTTGGCTCACCTCTGTCTGACCTCTGGATTTGGGACTGGATAGAACCCACTACCATGTGAAACACTGTCTCAAAGTTTTGTTAATTTTTGTGGGACATTGCAGTGATTCACAGCACCCAGGGATCTGAGGGAATATGCTCAAGGGCAGAGGAATGGAGCTGAGAAGCATCTTGGAAGGGTTGGACATTTGGGACACCATTAATCCCCATCTTTTTTTTTTTTTTTTTTTAGGCATCACTGCCCTGGTGGTGGGAGTAGGAGGCCCAGCCCCACTGCTGGAATTGAACCTCCGTCCCAGTGGGCCGCAGTCCCGCGCACAACCACCACGCCACCAGGGCTCAGCCCTAATCTCCATCTTTTTGACACTGCTCTGGTACTAATTCTTCCAAGAGAAATTACCACACCTTCCAATAGGAGGAGTCCATCGTTAGCACTATATCAATATCCCTCAGCTATTCAGAAGGTTTTCAATGACCAGGTTTTCAGAGATAGACCATGTTCTCTCTGACATCATGAGTATAAAAATAAAAGCTATAGAGCTTTTTATAACTAACCTTTAGTATCTTTGAATAGATTTATACAAATAAGTTAATTTATGCCTTACTTTGGCCTAAATATCTCATAATAATTGTGTAATCTATTATTAAATATTAGCTGTAGTTAGTTTATTTAACTAACTAGTTTCGAAGGCTGAGCCCCGGTGGCATTAAGTGGTTGCGGGACTGTGGCCTGTGAGCTTGGCAGTTCAAATCCAGCGGCAACTCTCAGGAGCAGAGCTGGGTAGCTCCCACACCACCAGAGGGCAGTGATGCCCCCTCCCCCAAAAACAAAAAAACTAGTTTCTAAAGGTAGAAACTAGCTCATAGGAATGTAAAATCATGCAGTCACTGCAGAAAGAATTTTGGGCAGGATCTCAAAATATGGAACATAGAATTACCATATAACCCAGGAGGTTCATTGCTGGGTACATGCTGAAAAACTTGAAAGCAAGAACTTAAACAAATAGTGAACACCATTGTCCTTGCCACATCATACTGATAGCCAGAAACTGGAAACATCCTAACTTGTTCATCAAGATAAGTGGATACATAAAACATAATATAACCATACCATGGGATATATGGAGAAATAAGGTTTTGACATATGCAATCTTTTCCTTCCTAATTTCATTCTTTGATCTTCATCTAAATGTGTTCCATAGGGCTTTCAAGGGCTGGTTTGGGGAGTAGGAATAGCTCACCAGGCCTTCCTCCTAAGGTACCACTGGATGGTCTCACCTCTGGCCTTCTGGTTAGCAGTTAATTATGCAGCACTCAGAGACTCACAATTTAGATTTGATGGAACTTTTACCTATTCTTCTTTTTCTGTTCTAACTCTCACCACTGGCTGTCATTTCGGAGACATTGTTTACTGGGAAAGGGAACATTTCTTTATGGTATCTTGGGTTTCTTTTTATTGATTGGGTTTTTACAAAAATTAATCTACTTCTCTTAAAGTTTAGGTCCTTTTTCGGGCTGAGCCCCGGTGGCGTAGTGGTTGTGCACAGTGACTGCGGCCCACTGGGATGGAGGTTCGATTCCGGCTCCCAGGAGCAAAGGCTGGGCCTCCTACCCCCACCACCTGAGGGCAATGATGCCTAAAAAAAAAAAAAAAAAAAAGTTTAGGTCCTTTTTCCACATTTTCTTACCAAACACAAGTGGATCACTTTTGTTTCCTTTTTTTTTTTTTAATCATTTTATTGGGGCCTCATACAACTCTTATCAGGATTAAAGATTATATCTATTGTATGCAGACCACATTTGTACATTTGTTGCCATCATCAATCTTGAAAAATTCTCCTTCTACTTAGGCCCTTGGTATCAGCTCCCTCTTCCCTCCTCCCTTAATTTTGTCATAACTGTCCAATGTGTCCCATCACCCACTTCCCTTTTGTCCATACCGCCGAAAGGTTATATGTAGATCCCTGAAATTGGTTCCCCCTTTCTACTCCAGCTTCCCTCCACCCACCTGGTATTATCACTCTCACCACTGGTCCTGAAGGATTCATCTGTCCTCAATTCCCCATATTCTCGGCTCCAGTATACATCCTCTGGTCTAGCTGGAGTTGTAAGTTGTTTCCTTCTTAATTCTAAATGTACAGAAATCTGTATATAATAGAGCTATTTATCCTTTTATTGTAACTTTGATGGGCATTTATAGTTACTTATGGTAATAGTAAATGGAATCTTTTTTTTTGGGGGGGGGCCATCACTGCCCCCTGGTGTTGAGAGTAGGAGGCCCAGCCTTTGCTCCTGTGGAGCCGCTGCTGGAATTGAACCTCCATCCCAGTGGGCCTCAGTTCTGCACACAACCACTATGCCACCAGGGCTCAGCCCGGAATCTTTAAAGCTAGATTTAATCATATTGAAATTTGATTACTTTCTAGAAATTCTCATTCCATGACACCTTAATTTTTCAAAGAATTTTAATTTTGCATCTTGCAGGACAAAGATTGAAGAATTCTGTATAAAAGCTATTTAAACTTTCTTCAGGGTGGTTTACATGAACTCTCAGAACTTTTCAACCCCCAATTTTGTATGCTGTTTTTATCATTGTTTTAACAGATATTATCTCAGTGAACACTCTCAAAAATCCAATAATGTAAGAAGGATTCTTTCCAATACTCAAGGTTCGTAGAGTTGAGTCGGTTCCAACTTGTAGTGACCCTGTGTACAACAGAAGGAAATACTGCCCAATATTGTGCCAGCCTCACAATTGTCCTTACCAGTGTACTGAAACCCAGTCTAGTTCACTCAAGTTACTTTTTAAATCCTAGTAACATTTTAATTTGATTATTTAAAACATCAAGTACATCGAGTGGATATCCATGTTAATTCCATGCCAAATGAGTAAAAATCCAGTTATTTTAAAATAAAATCTAGTTTCCTTTAAGTTTATAATCTGAATTTTCAGTTTCTTTATAAACTTTAAAATTAGGGAAAGATGGGGCTGAGCCCCGGTGGCGTAGTGGTTGTGCGCGGGACTGCGGCCCACTGGGTTGGAGGTTCAATTCCAGCTCCCAGGAGCAAAGGCTGGACCTCCTACACCCACCACCAGAGGGCAATGATGCCTAAAAAAAAAAAAAAAAAAA
>PVJH01031152.1:0-23639 GCA_004026705.1 Nesogale talazaci
ATGTGAGTTGAAGGACTTACAGTATATTAACTATTACACAGACGAGAGTTGGACTAACCCTCTGTATTGCTGTATGGACTAAATAGCTGTTATATTCCTTCCCACTGTGTAACCCTACCATAGGTATGCGCGTGTATATTCATAAACGTCCTGATTTCATTCCTCTAGAGAACCTGCTTAACACAGGTGTCAGGGAGGTGTGGTCTCTCAGCAGAGTATACTCACAAGACAACAGAGGGTGGTGACGGCATCTATTCAAATCACCTACTAAGGTGGAAACTTAATCCTGTTCATTAGCATCCCAGAAAACTCCTTCCAAAGTGGGATGATAATCACAGGTTTTCTGCAATTTATAATACATTACATAAGAGATTATGGCTATTGTTGTTAGGTGCCATCAAAATAGTTCTGAATCATAATGACCCTATCCATGTACAGTACAACAAAACTGCCCGTCCTGCTCTGTGTACATGTCATGGTGATCCTATCATTGCAGCCACTCTGCACTACGCTGGTCCATCCTCTTGAGACTCTCCCAAGTCTGATGCCCATTTCCAAGGATTGTCTCTCCTGAAAACATGCCATCTTCACTTCTAAGGAGCATTCTGACTGTATGCCTTCCAAGACAGATGTTTGTTCTTTTGGTACTCCAGGATACTTTTCATGTTCTTCACCAATACCATAATTCAAACGCATCAATTTTTTTTCGGTCTTTCTAATTTGATGTCCAACTTTTACATGCATATGACGTGATTGAAAATACCACGACTTGGATCGGTCATAAATTGAAATCCGTCCTTCTCCATACTTAAAGAGGTCTTATGCAGCATTTTTACCCAATGCAATGTGTCATTTGATCTGTTGACTGCTGCTTTCATAAGCATTGATCGTGGATCCAAACAAGAGGAAATCCTTGACTACTTTAATCCTTCCTCCATTTATCATCATGTTACTTATTGGTCCAATTGTGAGGATTTGATTGTGAGGACATTGACGTGTATGTATTATATACTAAAGACTACAGTCCTTTATTTTATTTTTTTTTTAGGCATCACTGCCCTCTGGTGGTGGGAGTAGGAGGCCCAGCCTTTGCTCCAGGGAGCTGGAATTGAACCTCCAACCCAGTGGGCCGCAGTCCTGTGCACAACCACGACACCACCGGGGCTCAGCCGTACAGTCTTTTATTTTCATCAGGAAGTGCTTCAAGTCTTCCTCACTTTCAGCAAACAAGCTTGTGTCATATTGAAGGTTGTTAATAAACATTTCCCTAATCCCGAAGCCACCTGGTTTTTCATATAATCTATCTTCCTTGATGATTTACTCAGCCTACAGACTGAAATGTGTGGTGAGAGGCTACAACCTGGCACACACCTTTCCTGCTTTCAGACCGTGCCGCATTCCCATGTTCCATTCACCCAACAGCCTCTTGATGCGTGTACGTATTCCACATGAGTGCAATAATGTGTTCTACAGTTCTCATTCATTATGACCCACACACCCGAACACCTTTGCGTTGTGATTAAAGTACAAGAACTACTTGGGAGCTCCCTGTCAATTTATTGCTATCACCATTTCTGGACCATCTTCACAAAAATTTTACTTCACATGCTATTAATAGTATTTTAGAATGATTTGTGAATTCTGTTAGAGCACCTTTGAAATAGGTTTAAATAAGTATTTTTTTCCCAGTTAGTTTGACAAGTAGTTGTCTTCCATATGTCCTGGCATAGACAAGAAAGTGCTTCCAGTGCCTCATCAGCGTGTTGAAACATTTCCTTTGGTATTCCATCCATTCCTGGAACCTTGGTTTTTGGGAATGCCTTCAGTGCAGTGTGAAGGCCTTCTTCAGTACCACTGGTGCTTGATTATATGTTACCTCTTGAAATGCTTGAATGTCAACTTGTTCTTTTTGATACAGTGACTCTGTATTATTTCTATTTTTTTTATACTTCCTGCATCATTCAAAATTTAGCTGATAGACTCTTTCAATATTGCCACTCAAGGTTTGGATTTTTCATTTAGCTCTTCCTTTCTTTTTTTTCCTCTTTTTTCCCCTGCATCACTGCCCTGGTGGGAGTAGGAAGCCCAGCCTTGCTCCTGGAGAGCTGCTGCTGGATTTGAACCGCCAACCCTGTGGGCCACAGTCCCACACACAACCACTACTCCACTGGGGCTCAGCTTTCCTTTAGTTCTCTCAATTTTTTTTGTTTGTTTGTTTTTTGTTTTGTGGGCATCACTGCCTCTGGTGGTTGTGGGCACTACCCAGCCGCCGCTGGATTTGAACCGCCACGCTTGCGGGCTGCAGTTCTGCACTCAACCACTTACGCCACTGGGGCTCAGCCAGTTCTCTCAATTTAAGATATGTGGTGAATGTTTTTCCTTTTTGGTTTTCTAACTCTAAATCTTTGCACATTTTATTATAATATTTTGCTTTCTCTTCTCAAGCTATCTGTTGAATTTTTCTGTTCAACTCTTTCTATTTGCCTTAGCTCGTCTCTGACATCATGCTTGGTAAAATGGAGAAGCAATGAAAAAGAGGAAGGCTTGGCAGCAAATGTAGACTATATATACAATTGATGTATGTATTGATCATAAGAGTTGAATGAGTCCCCAATAAAATGATTTAAAATTTTAAAAAAAGAAAAAGAGGAAGGCCTTCAAGGAGATGGATTAACAGAGTGGCTGAGACAATAGAATCAAGCATAGGAACAATATGTGAGGGTGATGCAGGACTGAGCAGTGTTTTGTTCTGCTTTACATAGGGTCACTACGGGTCGGGTCGTCAGAAACAACTCCATGGCATTTAACAACAATATAACTCCCCAATTAAGAACAAATTTCAAAGTCTCTTCTGACATCCACTTCACTCTTTCTTTCCTGTCTTTTTAATTACCTCTGCTTCATGTATGATGTTCTAGAAGTCTGCCCGCAGCTCACCAGTTCTTCTGTCATTAGTGTTCAAGGCTGATCTTGAGAGATGTTCCTATAATTCAGGGGGGATAGACTTAAGGTTGCATTTTGGCTCTTGTGTACGTCTTTGAATTTTGTTGAACTTACCTATGAGCAATTGATAGTCTTTTCCACAGTCGGCCCCTGGCCTGATTTTTGCAGCTGATACTCAGATTCTCCCGTGTCTCTTTTCATAGATGTAGTAAATTTAATTGCTGTGTATTCCTTCTGGAGAAGTCCATGTTTATAGTAGTCCTCTTTTGTGTTGTTGAAAAAAGGTATTTGTTATGAGCAAGTTGAAGATCTTTCAAAATTATATAATCCCATCTCAAATTTTTTTTTTATCACCAGGATCATATTTTCCAACTACTCTTCCTCCCTCTTTGTGTCTAACTTTTGCATTCCAATTGTCAGTAATTATCAAAGGATCTTGACTGCATGTTTAATCAATTTCAGACTGAAGACATTGGTAGAATTTTTTCATCCCTAACTCTAGTGGTTGGTGCATAAATCTGAATAATAGTCATAAAAATATATACTAGTTATATATTTCCTTGTATGTGGATAGGTATTAGCCTATCACAGACAATATTGTACTTCAGAATAGAGTCTGAAGTGTCCTTTGTGATGATGAATGTGATGCCATTATTCATAGGTTTGCCATTACCAGCATAATAAACCATATCGTTGTCTGATTCAAAATGACCAATACCAGTCGATTGCCTCTCACTAATTACTCACTGATCTTTTTATGGTCCACTTCAATTTCGATGACTTCCAACTTTCCTAGATTCACACTTCATACCTTTCCAGTTTCATTAATTGATACCTGTAGTCATTTCTTCTGATTTTGAGTCTTGCCTTATCAACAAGTTAAGGTCTCCTGCCAGCTTTATCCCATCCGTGTCTCTATGGTCAAGCCTACTAGAAAGCAGCTCTTCTTCAGACATGTTTTGAGTACCTTAAGACCTATGGGGCTCATCTTTTGGCATGATATCTATTAATATTTTGCTCCTAGTCACAAGGCTTTCAGTGGCAAATAACTGAAAAGTGAATAGTCTATTCCTTTTTCAAATGGTCTCTTCTTAGTGTCAAAGTTCTGCTGAAACCTGGGTGACCCTGTTGGTATATGAAATTTTGCTGGTTTCCTACTCCCACCAGGGCAGTGATGCAAAAAGAAAAAAAAAAAGAACTATCACTGACATAGCTTCCAGAATCACAGCAACATGCAGGCCACCACAGTATGACAAGCTGGCAGGTAGGGTGGTTAGAAAGACCATATTAATTGACTACATGTCAGCTTTAAATTGAGTGCAGTTTACCTGGATGGGCTACATGGAAGTGGCAGATTTTTTTTTTTTTCAGAAATGGGAAGGTTGGCTAAATTCATTAGATGAAGATTTATAGGAGAGTGCTCTTATGGGAGGGGGGGTGACAAACGCAAGGATTAGGCCCCCAAGCTTACTGACTCCCAAACTACTCATCATAATCAGCCTCTATCTTGGGCCAAGCACCTTGTCACTTTTTTTTTTTAACTTTCTACTGGGGGCTCATACAACTCTTCTCGCAATCCATACATCCATTGTGTCAAGCACATTCGAACATTTTTTGCCATCATCAATTTCAAAACATTTTCTTTCTATATGAGCCCCTCCCACCCACCTTGTCACTTCTTTAATACCTCTTATATTACTTAATCCTCACACCCAACTTTATAAAAATTAGTTTATTGACATACACTTCCCATATCATATGATTTAGACAATCAGTTATATTAAGGAGAGTTGGGCAGTCATTACCACAATCAATTTCAGAACAAATTTCCTCTTGTATTCATTATTATAGGGTCTCATTTCCTCATCCTACCCTGCCAGGCCCTAGGTAATTATTAATCCCATTACTGTCTATAGATTTGCCTATCCTGAATTTCATACACACAAAAACATACAAAATGCACAAAAAAAGTGAAAACCAAAAACTAAAAAAATTGTTAGGTAAAACAGAAAAATCTCAAATCAAAAAGAGAGCAGAATATTAAAAACTGAAACAGCTTTTAAATGGGTCTAAAGGGCAATCAATTGGTAAGGTGTTACATCTCAACCTGACTATGTCTGCCATCATGGATTTGACGTGTTCCCTCTCTGACAGCAAGGCTGTTCGCACTCCTGGACTGTGTTCGGAGGGGATGCACCCGAGGCTTAACCCACGGGGGGACCCTGTAAATGGATTCTGGGCTCCCTGGCATTCTTAGCCTTCTGCAAACCAGGTGCTCACGATTGAAGCTTTGTTATTCTTCCCTTTTTTTCTTATTTAGAATCCTTGGGTCACACAGGTTGCTTTGCTTCTTCCATGTGGATTTAGTGTGGCTCCTGTGCTCTGGGGAAGGTCAGGCCATGCTAGATATGCCCCTAGCTTGACTAACTATCCAGCTATGAAACTGTAGTCACCTCAGTCCTTTAAAGAGGACTCCCCAAATGGAAGAACAAAACATCCCAGTGGCCACTTGTGGCAGTCAGCTAATCTGGTGTCATTTTGATAATTAGGAGTGTCGGGGTGGAGTGTCGGGCCTGTTATTCTGGAGATAGCCAATGAGATCTCTGTGCGGGCATGGCCTTCTCTCAAGAATTCTGGGAAATCCGGCCGTATGTCCCCCTTGGAGGTGAGAGACTCACTACTCAGTCCTTGGAGATGTTCTACTCACAAGACACAAGGCTGACTCCCTGTTAGGCATCCTGAAGGAGAAGCTACATGGACTTACCCTGATGGAACCAGACCTCTGAATTCAGAAAAGCCATGTAGAGACTCCTGCCAGTGCTGAGATGCTTGAGAAGTCACAGAGAGGCCCTGCCACTGCTGAGATGCTTTTATCACCTCTGGATACACAAGACTCTGAACCCACTGACCTGTGATTGTCCTGGTGTCATTACATGTGCTTCATGAACCTGAAGAGGATTAATGGATTGATATTGGACATATGGACTAATATCGGGCTTATAACCTTGGACTGGGCTGGGATGTTTTCTTAATGTACAGTTGCTCTTGTATATAAAACTCATACACATCTGCGTGTTTATGAATTTGTTTCCCTAGTCTACCCAGATTAACACACCCCTCTTCAGAGACTATATATAAATTCATTTTTGATTCTGAAATGATGAGTCACTTCTCTCTAAGCCTCAAAAGTTTAAAATGGTCCTTTCATCTGACTTTTGTGACCAGTTAGAAGCAAGACCTTCAGGGGATGTGGAAACTGGAGCTGTCTGAAGAATGCAGTGACTCTGGGACACTAGGTCTTCAGCCACGCATCTCCTCCACTTCTCCCCATCATGCAAAAGGCATGATGTAGTCACGCTCAGCATTCTGCTAAATGGCCAGAAGCAATTCCCTTGGCCCTGTGCCCACAACACGATTTGTACACAGGGCCATATACTGGAAGGAAAGCTTTTGAATACACCCTTTCATCTCTATTCCATGGAACCCACACTTCATCTAACAACTTGCCCACCCTTTCTTTGTTTTGGGGTTAGCATCTCGGGAATTGCCCTTGTAGGTAAGCCTTCCTTGACTTTTCACAGCCCCTGGAGCTCTGTCTACATACCTTAGAATCACCAAAAGGCTTGCCTTCCTGGTTCAATTCTGGACCTCCTCTTTTTCCCTCTCTCCCTCAAGCAGAGAGGCTACATCTTGAGCTGTAACCACAAGGACAGCAAGTCCAGCTCACCTGTTGTTCCGTAAGAAAGAGTTGAAGCTGTCTATTCCAGTAAAGATTTAAAGTCTTGGGAAACGGTTTGGTCAGGTACAGCTGGGGGTGATGGGGTGTCATTAGAAACAGCCTAAGCTGAACCCTGGTGGCGCAGTGGTTGTGTGCAGGACTGCAGCCCACAGGGTTGACGGTTCAAAACCAGCAACAGCTCTCCAGGAGCAAGGCTGGGCTTTCTACTCCCACCAGGGCAGTGATGTAAGATAAATAAACAAACAAACAAACAAGTAAATAAATAGATATTCAAGTCCAGTCAGAAGTGCTTTGGAAGAAAGGTATGATGATCTACATTCAAAGAAAAGAAACAGAAACAGCCTACTAGAAAGCACAGGAGCAGTTTTACTCTGCCCCATAAAGTCACTGTGAGCAGGTAAAGCTTAGTGAGTGTAAACTCAGAAACTCAGGATCCAGACCTTTAGTTTCAAATCCTCCATCTGCGCAATGACTTGTAGGCAAATCACTGCCTATCACTCTACCTTGATTTCTTCATCCTTAAATGGAGGAGCACTCCTACAGAACCCTGTGAGGATGAAATGAGTCACTTAGCATAGTTCCTGGAACACAGTAAGATGATTATTGTTATGATAATTCTCAAGCCCAACTTGAACACCGCCTTCTACTTCCTCAAGTCTATCACACTCTTTCCCAACTCTGTGTCTCCCAAATGCCTGGAAAGCCCTTTTCCTTCCCTGTTCTTCATTCCTCTAAGGTCTAATTCAAAAATCGTTGTGTCTTAATGACTTTTTCACCCTCCTCCCCAGCAGTTAAACCTTTCAATCCAGAACCTTCTTCTTATCTATCCATTCCCCACCTTAAGTCACTTACCTTCCTTCACCAATGAGATTACCTGGGGTCAGAAGAGCAGGAGTTTTTCTGAGAGGGTTAAGAAGAAGGATTTTGCTATCCTCTGTTATAAAGAGTTACAGTCTCACAAGGGAAACTCACCGTGCAGTTCTTCCTGGGGAGTGACTATCCTGGAGTTTGGCTTTTAGGGGTCTGGATGGTACAAAGTGAGTGGCTCTGCAGGAGAAGGATCTAGCACTCTGCTTCTGGAAAGATTGCATCCCAGTCAGCCCTGCGGGCAATTCTGTACGGTCATTTGATGTACCCATGAGTTGGAATCAATTTGGCAGCCCTGACAACCAAAAAACAAGTGTCTAACAACCAAGTAGGATATGTAATCTTTAATTATACCTCGGTTTATTTTTTTAGAGAAGAAAAGATGTTTTTCAGATAGCGAGGGAAGTTTGAATATGAACGGACCATTAGATAGAATTACAGGAGAACTCTGGTACTCCACCACATCAGTTCTTCACATAACCATATTTTGACATGAAATGTCGAGAAAATTTGCATTGGAGATCGAACAAAACATCAGAATCTGACCTGATGTACACGATTTTTGTAAACAAAAGCAGCTCATGTTTTAGTCACTTTTCGGATCTTCTAGACTGGAAACTGGTAATGGTTATCTTTGATTAGAAGTAGCAAGTTTAGAACTGGATTATGCTGGGCTACTACTGAATGCTTTGATCAAAGATTCTGTAGAAGAATCCTAAACAAAAGGGGTAATGCTCGAGCCCCCATTAAAATCTTTTTAATGATTTATTAAAAAGAGGGGGAAAGAGAATGGCTCAAGTAGAAAATACTTGGAAATGAAGATGGAAACATGTGTACAAATATGCTTCATACAAATGATGTATGGGATGTTAGAAGGACTATAAGAGCCCCCAACAAAATCATTGGGAAAAAATGACATATGTATTAAATCTGAAATAATAAAAAAAGGGAGGCAGGAACGCTGGCTGAACAGAATCCAAACTTTCTGGAGCCATTGGGGCTGGATCAAATCTACTCTCCCAACTCCCCCAAATAACCCCTGAAATTGTCATTAAACCCCCAAAAAACCATTTAGCTTATTTAGTAAAGGATGTTGTCAGCCTAGAGGAGTATGCTCTTTGAAAGACCAATGGGGACCCCAAAGTCTCGAGTCAAAGCTGGTTCCTGTCACATCTGAGCGGTCACCAGTCACCTCATTCTTTTCCAACATGACAGATACCACCAATGTGTCCTTCGTCAAGGACTTCTTAGTAGGTGGCTTGGCCACGGCCATCTCCAAGATGACGGCAGTGCCCATCGAACGGGTCAAGCTGCTGCTGCAGGTACAGCACCCCCGCAAGCAAATCACCGCAGATAAGCAGTACAAGGGCATCATTGACTGCTTGGTTCACATCCCCAAGGAGCAGGGAGACCTGTCCTTCTGGCATGGTATCCTGGCCAGTGTCATCCGATACTTCTCCACCCAGACTCTCAAGTGTGCCTTGAAGGATAAATACAAGCAGATCAAGAAGACCCAGTGCTAGCGCTACTTCGCAGGGAACCTGACATCGGACAGTGCCACAGGGACCACATCTTTGTGCTTTGTGTACCCTCTTGATTTTGTCCATACCCATTTAGCAGCTGATATGGGCAAAGCCGGTGCCAAATGGGAGTTCAGAGGCCTCAGTGACTGCCTGGTTCAGATCTCCAAGTCTGATGGGATGAGGAGCCTGTACCAGTGCTCCATCGTGTCTGTGCAGGGGATCATCATCTACCGACCAGGGTACCTACATTGGCATCTATGACACCGCAATGGGAATGCTTCCAGATCCCAAAAATACCCACTTCTTCATCAACTGGATGATTGCACAATCCGTCATGGCCATGGCTGAGTGGACTTACTACCCATTTGTCACCGAATGATGAGGCTGTTGGGATGCAAAGGCACCGATATCATGTACACTGGCACACTGTACTGCTGGAGGAAGATTGCTTGGGATGAAGGGAACAAAGCATTCTTCAAAGGCGCCTGGTCCAGTGTGCTCAGAGGCATGGGTAGTGCCTTTCTGCTGGTTTTGTATAATGAAATCAAGAAGTACACATAGTTATTTCCTAGTGGGATTCCCCCTGTGAATGTGCATATTGTATTACATAACATATCTTAAGCATTCTTGGCAGATGGTTAGCTGTCTAGATTAATGGCAACTACCTACTGGTTGAAAATGGGAAACAGGGCTGAGCCCCGGTGGCGTAGTGGTTGTGCACGGGACTGCGGCCCACTGGGATGGAGGTTCAATTCCAGCAGCGGGGCTGGGCCTCCTACTCCCACCATCACAGAGCAGTGATGCACCCCCCTCAAAAAAAAATCAAAGTTCTACTATAGCAGTAATATAATGGTCTTTGCACATAAAGGATTTCTCCTCAATCCTCATTGTGAATCAAACATAATTCTATTTTAGGGCTGAGCCCCGGTGGTGCAGTGGTTGTGCGCAGGACTTCAGCCCACTGGGACGGAGGTTCAATTCCAGCAGTGGGACTGGGCCTCCTACTCCCACCACCGGAGAGCAGTGATGCCCCCCCCCAAAAAAAAAAGAAAAGAAAATGGGAAACAATAATATTCATCTGACCAGTTTTTTCTTAATGCCATTTCCACAATGATGGTGATGAGACCCAATTCTATTTTTATTTCAGTCACTCCTAATAAATAAATGAATTTGAAGAAATAAAAAATATCTGAAATGCAAAGGAAAAAAAGACCAATAGGATCAAGCAGACAACAGCAACTTGAAAGGTTAGATAGGAAGTTAGTAGGCAATGAATTTGTATTAATGGTGAAGGGATGATCAGGAGAATGTGGTGAAAGAAGTTGCGTACCTTGAAGAAAACAATCGATGTCATTAAATTATGTAGAAAATGTTGATGATATATTTTCTACTAAATATATTTTCACCAATAGCAATAACATAAAATTTTGTAAGTGGCAGGTCTGGTGCTAAATAAATAACATATATTTTCTCATGTAATCTTCACAGCAATCTTGTTAATGAAATAAAATATTGATTCCACATAACAGATGAAAAATGGATACAGAAAGGTTAAGCAACTTTTTTGAGATGATGGGAATGTTCTAAAATTTATTATGGTGATGGTATTGACACTGAATAGCTGAAAAACAATTGAATTGTTTTCTTTTTAAAAATTCAGTTGTGGTGTTTATTCATTTATTTTCTCTGTTGGTTGAATTGTTTTCAATGATAACTGTTCAGCAGGGAAACTAGGGGAGACGCCACCCTCTCCCTACAAACTCTCCTTTGCCCACTGGCCTGTCTTTGCTCACCATGGTGAAGATATCACTGGTAGGAAATCTGTTAGACAGCAAGGATTTTGATGAGTGCATCTGGGAATTAGGCGTGGCTCTAAGAATGTGTGTAACGACCAAGGATGTCTGCCATCCCCAGGGATGGCAAAACCCTCATGGTAAAAACCAAGAGCCCTTGGAAAACAACATAGTGTTGGAGCCTAGAAGGAAAACTGAAGAAACTACATCAATGGCAGAAAGCCCCAGACTGTATGGAACTTTATAGATGGTGCTTTGCCTCAATATCACGGGTAGGATGGAATGAGAGAGCGATGACAAGAAAGTTGGCAGGTAGGAAATTAGTGGTGAAATGTGTTATGAACAATGTCACCTTTACTTGGTCCTATGAAAAAGTTGAACAAAAATCCCTTCATGACTTTGGGCAGGAATTAGCTGTGAGAATGAACAAGTTCACTTCAATGAGAAAATCTCCATACTGCTTCTTTGCTTGCTTTCTTCTTTTCTTCCTTCATTATCATGTATAATTAGTTCTATAATGATTTTACATACAAGTATTTCAAAGTGTTGATTTAACTAAGATCAGCCCCTTAGTAAATAAATGTGTTTGTGCTAAACCAACAACAGCAACAACAATAACTGGGTATAACAATATAAATGTATACATTCCCTTGTTATGTATTGAATTGTGTGCCCAAAAAAAATATGCATTGCAAATTCCATCTTGTGGTTATAAATCCAACTGGAAATGAGTTGTCTTTGTTCCACTAATGAGATAGGAGAAGTGTGTGTGCCATCTTAAGTGGATCTATTGAGGTATAAAAGAGGCAATGATGGGAGAAGAAAGATGCCAAGCCACCTAAAGATCACCAAGGGTAGAAGCTCATAGTTAAGGATGCATTAGTCCGGGTTGACTAGAGAAAAAGTCCAGAGACATT
The DNA here is from genome assembly GCA_004026705.1 of Nesogale talazaci. Lineage (NCBI taxonomy): Eukaryota > Metazoa > Chordata > Mammalia > Afrosoricida > Tenrecidae > Nesogale > Nesogale talazaci. The sequence goes on from PVJH01031152.1 coordinate 11,783, forward strand.
CATATGTGTATAAGAAAGAGCTTTATATAAAAGAGCACTTTTATATTGAGAAAACATCCCAGCCCATACAGTTCAAGTCCATAAGTCTGATATGACCCCATATGCCCATACTAGTTCATAAAGTCATCTTTAGCCTCACACAGCCATGCAAATGACACTGAATGCAGGAAGACCACACACCCATGGGTGAAAAGTTTTGTGGACCCAGTGGGGCAGAGACACCTCAACGTCGGCGTGGGTCCCCATGTGACTTCTCCAGCTCCAGCGTTCTGGCTACATCAGTGAAGTTCCATCAGCTTATCACCAGTGATGTCTCACAGGGAGTGAGCAAGTGTCCCACCTCCAGTGGATTATTTACCTCCTTGTCACCTCCAGATGAGGTCATCAAGCTGAGATCTTATTGACAGACTAAACTCCACCCCTTCACGCTTAAGTCTTAAATTGACAGTAGATTATGTAACTACCACAAGAACCTTCCTCCCTACCTACTGTGTTTCCCCGAAAATAAGACATACCCATAAAATAAGCCTTAGCAAGATTTCTAAGCATTTGCACAATGTAAGCCCTACCCACAAAATAAGATCTAGTGATGGGTGTGGCTACACAGCATATCTGCACAACCCATGCATTTTGTTGTGGATCGGTGACAAGACAAGCAGCCCTATTCATCTGCCCCATCATAACCTACCTGCAGACTCTTGATATTGCAATAAAAAGCCATTCAAAGACTATTTGTGGGCTGAGCCCCGGTGGCGTAAGCGGTTGAGTGAGGAACTGTGGCCCGTGGGCTTGGCGGTTCAAATCCTGCGGCGGCTCTCAGGAGCGGCACTGGGTAGTGTCCACGACCACCAGAGGCAGTGATGCACCCCTACCCCCCCAAAAAAAATTAGCCAAAACTACCCTTGAAAAAACCCACACACACACCTCCCACCAGGGCAGTGATGCGGGAAAAAAAAAAGACTATTTGCACATGGAAATTAATGACTACATTGAAAAGAGAATGACAAGAAATCAGCATGAAAACTTTGTGAAGCCTAGCTTGCAAGAAGTCGTGATTTGGGTGAAGAATTCATGGGATAAAATCACTAACAGTGTTTTCACCAACACACTCCAAGGGGAGGTTACATGGATATGAGCTGCTTGTTTAATGAGAGCTCTATTACATGGCACGAAAGATTGGGGCCAAAGTGTGTTAGTCCAGGTAAACTGGAGAGCTGCTGCTGGATTTGAACCACCAGCCCAGTGGGCCACAGTCCCTGCGCACAACCACTACACCACCGGGACTTAGCCCGAGACATTTCTTTTGACAAGACACATGGAGTTCTGCTAGAGCTCTAGAACTGGAGAAGTCATGGGGAGACCCCTGCCAGTGATGAAATGCTTACATCACCACTGGATTCACGAGAACTTCCACCCCGCTGGCCTGTGACCCTCCTGCATTGAACATCATTGCATGTATTTTATGAATCTAAAGAGGAATTTATAGATTAGTATTGGACATATGGGCTAATATCAGACTTATGCTTACTGAGTCTGGGGCACTCAGTTATCTAGGATTACGCCAAGAAACACCTAAAGTGGGTGACTTTTATAAAAATAAACTCCTTCTCTCATAGTTAGGAGACTAGAAGTCCAAATTATGGTGCCAGCTATAAGGGAACTCCTATTCTCTGGTGCTTCTGAGGGAGTTTTTCTCTGCTTTCAACATCGGTAGACTTGGCACTCCTTGGAGATCCTCATGTGTGTTGGCATCAATCTTCTTCTGGGTCTAAGAAGTTCACGACACACAAACTCTGAGTGCAAATGGTACGTTACAATCTTGGCTCTTCCTTGGAGTTACGTGGTTAGATCCTGGGTCTTGTGAGATAAAAGGTGATTCAGGCCACATACCAGGGAAATTTCCCTTCCATCAGATCAGGGCTGTGGTCTCAGAAAGGTTCTGTATTCCCCTTCATTCCTTCTCCTTACAACTAACTGACTAATCGATCACATCATGGAAGATGATCACATCATTACACAACTGCCAAACCACTGAGAATCATGGCCCAGCCGAGTGGACACATATTCTGGAGGCGGGACACTAGTCAGTCCATGACTTTTACATTTTACACACAAGGGATGTGCCTCACTTACCTCTCCTTAGGCCAGCAGTTCTCAACCGGGCCACGATGACCCCTTTGGAGGTCAAACGACCCTTTTCATGGGTCACCCAATTTGTAACAGTAGCAAAATTACAGTTATGAAGTAGCTGTGGAAATAATTTTATGGTTGGGGAGGCTCACCACAACAGGAGGAAGTTATTATTTTTAATTATTATTATTTGGGGGGGGGGGATCACTGCCCTCTGGTGGTCGTGGGCGCTAGCCAGCGCTGCTCCTGAGATCGGCAGTCCTGCACTCAACCACTGACGCCTTCTGGGCTCAGCCCAGAACTGTTATAAGGGGACGCAACATTAGGAAGGTTGAGAACCACTGACCTATGGGAGATGGCTCTCGAAATTCACTGCCATCTAGGCAATTTAGACGCATAGCAACCGTACAGGACAAAGCAGAACTACCACGGCGACTGTAACTCTTTTTTTTTTTGGGGGGGGGGGGGCATCACTCCCTCAGGTGGTGGGAGTAGGAGGCCCAGCCTTTGCTCCGTGGAGCTGGAATCGAACCTGCATCCCAGTGGGCCGCAGTCCCGCGCACAACCACTACGCCACTGGGGCTCAGCCGACTGTAACTCTTTATGGGACTAGAAAGCCTCGTCTTTCTTCAGAGGAGCGGTTGGCAGTTTTAGCAACTCACCTTGTGGTTTGCATAATCCATTATGCCACAGGGGCTCCAGAATTATGGCTAGAAAGGCCTAGTAATTGGCTTTATCTCAGGTGGGTATTTCTTTTGCTAGCCCAGCACCATTTCCCCTGTTAGCAACAGCAGCCCTAAGAGCGGAGCTCTTCTCCCTTTGTGGGACATGATTCGAACAGAGCCAACTGCAAACCACGTGGACCCGCCCATGTCCCGGCAGCAGTGATTGGTCAAGACGGGTCATGTGACAGCCAATGAGCTTTCGTTCTGGGGTTTTCACCCCAACTTTTGGGAGGAGAGAGATTCTTCTGTCTGTGGCTCTGTGGCAGCCAGCTAAGAGAACAGGATGTTAGCAGATGGCAGATGGGAACCTCCCCCCTGAGAGGGGAGTGCCCACGGAAGACCACAGCAGAGGAGGGAAAAACTTTCTGATAACACTGCTAGAGCCCCCTGAGTAATGGAATGCTGATTAAATAGTGGGGGCAGGGATGTCACATCGGACTTCCTCTGGCTACACAAAGGAGGAGAATCGAACTCTGCAGCAGTCCAATAGGGCATAAGTCAGGCACGGGCCCAGCTTTTTCCCCTGACACCAACCATCCCTCCTACAGGATTCACAGGGAACTCACAGATAGCGTTCACGATTGTGGTGTTTAGGAGGGGAGTGAGCGGCTTACAGCAGGGGTCCTTGTGCATAGTCTGCTCGGTGGGAAAGGAGGCTTTCTCCTCCTGTAAGAAGTGCTACCATTGGAAACCCACTTTGTTCCAAGGCGTTGGTGGGAGTCAGAATCTTCTCAATGGCAGTGAGTTTGTTTGGGTTTAGGCAGGTTAAAAAATGATACGGATAACGTTGTTGTTGTTGTTGTTGTTGTTGTTGCTTTGGGGGGGCATCACTGCCTCTGGTGGTCGTGGGCTACCCAGTGCTGGGCCTGAGACCAGCCGCTGGGTTTGAACCGCGAAGCCCACGAGCCAAAGTCCCGCACTCAACCATTTACGCCACCAGGGCTCGGCCCCTGGATACAGTTTTTGATGTATCCTCTCAGCCATGCTAGTACGCGCGTCATTCTGGTCCTTGGCCTCTTAGCCAGGCGGTGCTTTGGCTTCTGCCTCTGAGAGCCAGGAAGCAGACCCATAGCTTCAGCGCCTCATGGTCTCGCTGCTGCCACTCTGCTCAGATGGAATCAATGCTACAGCCTCTGCTCTGCCACTGCAGGCGAGGACCTGGAACCTGCTCTACTGGTGGCTTTTCTTTTGGGATGGTTGCAGCACTTCCTGCCCTTTGAAGGTGGCTCACTCTTCTAGTCAATGGAATGGAAAAACTGACCGATCCTTGGGTTCACATCTCTTACACCTATGTACGTGCTCTCGTCCTTCACTGAGTGGGTGTTACAAAGACTATGGACAGAAGAGCCACATCAAGCACTTTCCCCCCACTAAACATGTGTGAAACCCTGTGGGAGCTGAGGGGCCTTAGTGAGTGTGCAGTCAGTGCCTAGAACACAAAACCTGTCCCCACCTAACAAGCACGCCACCGTGGGGACAGGGTCAGGTTCATGTTAGCCCTAGGGACGCTGTGAATTTCTCCTGCAGGAGAAGCCATCAAATTTTTCTCAACTGTATCAGTAGCACAGTATTTTTGTATGAAAAGTGGGAGACTTCTGAACAGTAATCCATTTAATTGCAAACATTTTGAAATAAAAAATGCACATCCAAAAAAAAAAAGATGTGTGAAACCACGTCTGCCGTCACTTCCAGTTAGGGCTGTGTTGTTCTCATAGTTCGCACCCTCTTGCCTGCAGTCTGGCCAGCGATGCCTCAGAAGATGCCTTGTTTAAGCTCCAAACCCATCCCCAGTGTCTCATCCCAAAGATCTCCATCCAAGTGGACAGGAGGGACAGTCTCAGAAAGCAAAGGAGTATTGTTGATGGCAACAACTATCTGGTGCCATTTCTAGTCCTCTGGCCAATGTTTACACATTTCCTCAGTCATTTTGTCTAATAATTGGTCCCGTGACTATGCCCCATGGTCCCATACTTACATATCTATTTGCTCATTTTGTCCTGAAACAATTCAATGAAGTCGATTTCACCATTAACTCCAGGGGACGTCTCAATTCCCACACCTAATGCCCCAGATCTCCCAGGGCTATGAGATGACCCTGACGAGCCAGCAAGTGAACTCCATTTTTGCCTCTTTCATAAACAGGTACAGACTTTTTCTAGCAGACAGACTCTAAGAAGAGCTGAGCCTGGGCTTTAGCAGAGCCGTATCACCACACGCTCCTGGAACACCGTCCATAGCTCAAAGTAAACAACCTCATCCCAGTTTCATTTCGCCTGGCCATGGGTCCACGTCGTTCACCACTGGCAGGTGGAGTAACCCACTGACTGTTGCCACCTCATCATAGGTACTCATATATTCATTCAATGAGTATTTATTCAGTGCCAGCGATCTATCGGGCACCATTCTAAGCATTGTAGACACAATGGTCAAGGGCAAGCACTAAGGGCAGTCCCTGCCCCCAAGCAATAGACTCTTGTCAGAGAGCCACATAGTGAGCAAATAATTGTAGGTAAAAGTATTTAATTGCAAGTTTGTGAAGCACTGGAAAGGAAAAGCTCAGGCTGTTACCTGAGTGTACACCAGGGCTATCCAGGCCTGTTGGCTGTTTGTCTAAGCAGCTTAGATTCACAGATCATCAGCTGTGAAAGATGCAGGGAAACAACGGGACAAAGGTCCAACCCTTGCCTTACAGCTCACGACAGCTATGCTGAGTGATGGGCTGCCCCTCCTATATCCTGCGACCTCTGAGCACTGGCCAGCAAACAGCTTTCACACCAGCTGATTGGAACAATCCTAACTTTTTTTTGGGGGGGGGGTGGCATCACTGCCCTCTGGTGGGAGTAGGTGGCCCAGCCTTGCTCCTGGAGAGCTGCTGCTGGATTTCAACCGCCTGCCCAGTGGGTCGCAGTCCCGTGCCCAACCACTACGCCACCAGGGGTCAGCCCCAGAACAATCCTAACTTTCGCTTCCACTATAAACCTTCTAGTTGCCATCAAATCGATTCTGGCCATGATGACTCCATTATGTTAGAGGAAAGCTGCTTCACAGGGATTTTTGGCTGTAGTCCTAAGTTACATCACCAGGCCTTTCCTCCGTGGTGCTGCTGGGTAGGTATGAACTATAAACCTTTTGAACAGCAGTCAAGTGCAAATCCCTTAGATCATCCTAGTACCGTTCTGACACCGCAGAAGAAGCAAATGTCTTTAACTGGTTCTATTCACCATGCCTTGGTTTTCCTTTTTTTGTTGTTTTTTTGGGCATCGCTGCTCTCTGTTAGTGGGAGTAGCAGGCCCAGCCTTTGCTCCTGTGGAGCCACTGCTGGAATTGAACCTCCATCCTAGTGGGTCACAGTCCCGCGCACAACCACTATGCCACCAGGGCTCAGCCCCTGGGCTTAAGCATTTTGAGGGTGGGCAATGTGTATCTGTATCTCTAAAGGGGGCAGGCTCCTTGCACCTCATCCACATAGCTCCCCATATTGAGGGCTTATTGTATGCCAGTCATTAGTTTACTTAATCTGCCAACAAACTCATGGGGTTGAGTCTGTGATTATCCTCCTTTACAGGGACCACAAAGGACCTCTTTAAAGTTCTAAAAAGCAAGGATATCACTTGGATGATAAGGGGTACATGATCTACCCCATGTTCTTTTCTCTTTTTTTTTTCTGCATCACTGCCCTGGTGGGAGTAGGAAGCCCACCAGTCTTGCTCCTGGAGAGCTGCTGCTGGATTTGAACCGTCAACCCTGTGGGCCACAGTTCTGCACACAACCACTGTGCCACCAGGGCTTGCTCCTATGTTCTTTTAAAATGCCTCATCTGCATGGGGAATTTGGACAACAAAAAAGAAAAATCGATATACTCGAAGTGTGTTGTTGGCATAAAAAATACCTGTACTGTAGACTGGCAGAAGAAGGAACATATGAGTCTTAGAAGAATTTTAGCTGGAAAAGCTCCTGAGAAACAAAGATGAGAAGACCTCACTTTGCTTACTTCGAACACCTCATCAGAAAAGACCAATCGCTACAGAAGGATACCATGTTTGGCCAAGTAGAGGGTCAACAAAAAGGAGGAAAGCACTGAAGGAAATTCATTAACACAAGAGTTTCACCAGTAGGTCCAAATGTCTTTTTTAAACTCATAGAAATGGCACAGAAATGGCAAATGGTTTGCCCCGTTATACGTGAGGTCACCACGAGTAGGACCCACCTCCGTGGCAGCTCACACCCGTCAAGGCTCAGGGAGTAGTGAAGCAAGACCCTAGTAGATCACAGCAAAGAACAAAGAAGAGTAGGGAGGTGGTGAGGAGTCCCTTACCCTCACTTTCATAACTCAGCCTAATTATTTGCTTGAAAACTGACTGAGAGAGGGGGGGTCTGGAAAAGAAAGCAGGGAACTGACCTTGGCCAAGTCTAAGCTGGGTACAGAGCCTTGGCCATCCTGAACCTGACAAGGCTAGATGTTAGAGCAAAATGGAATGTACCATTTGGGGGGTTTGCTAAGACATTACCTTATGTCAGTAATGTTGCTATTAAGTGCTGCCTTGCTGATTTCTTCCATGTGGCAAGGTAGCCTAGCCCATAGCTTGACAGCAACATACTGACAAGACCTTCTCACCGAGAACCTTTGAGTAGGTACAAACCGCCCAACTTTTTGGTTAACAGCCAAGTCCCTAACTGTTGTGTCACCAAGGCTCCTTATGTTAACAATACTAAGAATAAATCAACTGAAGTTGTGATCCTTTATCAGGTCAATTGCTTTATGTATACAATTTGATTTAATCCTGGCATTGTGAAGTAGGGACCACTATCCTTCGGAGGAGAGAATATTAAATAACTTGGCTAAGTTCACAATTAGTGAGATATAGATCCAGGATTCAGGTATAAGAATGTCTCAAGATCTGATTCTTCTGAGCATCTGGAGACCTGTGTCAGCTTCTTGGTCCTCCACAAAACAACTGTATGCCTTTGGTAAATTGCTGAACATGTCTGGACTTTAGTTTCCATATCTGTTAAATAGGGAGGGTGGGCCACAAGATAGATTAGGGCCTTACCACCTCTTATAGCTGGTATTTTAACTTTAAAAATATCATTTTAGAGCTGAGCCTTGGTGGTGTAGTGGTTGTACACAGGACTGTGGCCCACTGGGTTGAAGGTTCAAATCCAGCAGCAGCTCTCCAGGACTAAGATTGGGTCTCCTACTCCCACCACCAGAGGGCAGTGATGCCCTCCCAAAAGAAAATAAAAATATCATTTTATTGGGGATCCTTACAGCCTCTTATCACAATCCATCATACATCCATGTGTATATTAGTACTATGTTGCCATCATCATTTTCAAAACATTTTTACTTGAGCCCTTGGTATCAGCTCTTTTTCCTCTTCCCCCACTCCCTCTCTCATGAACCCGTGATTATATATATATATATATATATATATATATATATATATATATATATATGTATTTCAAGTCTTACATTGATTGCTGTCTCCTTTCACCCATTTTGCTGTTGTGCATCACCCTGAGAGGGGAGTTATATGAAGATCAATGTGATCAGTTCCCCCTTTTCTATTCACCTTCCACTTCCCTTCCTGGAATCACTACTCTCATTATTGGTCCTGAGGGGGTTATTTGTCCTGGATTTCCTGTGTTTCCAGCTCTTATCTGTATCCACATAGATGCTCTGATCTAGCTAGACTTGTAAGATACACTTGAATATATTATTGTGGGGGGGAGGAGCATTAAAGAACGACAGGAAAGTTGTTTGCTTTGTCAGTGGCTAGTATCTTAATTTAACTCCTTGGGGACACATAGCACTTCTGTATACTCAGTGCTTGGTAGCTCAGAGTGGGCACTAATGATACATGTAGTTTTCCATCATTTCTGCATTCTGTTGAATCATTTTTCTTTGGAATGGTCACAGAGATGAATTGCTTTCAGTTGATTGGTCAGGGAACTGTCTTCCTATTTTCTTGGCATAGACAGCTGAACACTTCCAGCTTTGCATTCACTTGTTCAATGAATTCAAGAGGTATTCTGTCAATTCTTGGGGTCTTATTTTTCATAAGTGCCTTCATTTCAACACTATCAGTTCTTAACCATATGCTCCTCCTGAATCTGAATAATTATTTTTGGTATAATGACTGCATATTCCTTCCATCTTCCTTTGATGCTTTCTGTGTCATTAAAACGTTGTGGTTTTAATGGAGCTGCTAATCAAACGATCAGTAGTTCAAACCCACTTGCTGTTCTGAAGGGAAAGGATGAGACTGCCTGTTCCTGCGAAGTTTCAAAGTCTTGGATGTTCAAAGAGGAAGTTCCACTCTGCTCTGCAGGTCATCCCGTTGTAATTGATTGGATGGCAGTAGAGAGCAATGATAGTGCACCTTTTATTCAATATTTTGTCAATAGAATCTTCAATGTTGAAGTCAACGCTTGAAGTTTTACTTTCGCTTTATCGGGCTGAGAAATGTTGATCACGCTCTTCCATTTTGGTTTTTGCTCATTTCATTATAATGCTTTGTCTTTTTGAGTGGACCTTACAATCCTCTGTTCAGCATTGCTTTCTCAGTTATTGCCTTTTCTGTTAAGTTGGCCGCATACTAACCACTTGTTGTTCCATGGTAGCTTGAGTGTTGCTTTGATGCTGGAAGCTGTTATCACTAGGATTTCATCTACCAGCACGTTCATCCAGGGTGAGCAGGTTTCAGCAGAACCTCCTAACTCAAAACAGACTTGGGAAAAGGAAGAGGCAGTCCACTTCTAAGAGATGAGCCGCTGGCAACTTTATGAGCAGGAGAGGAACATTGTCTGGTTTAGTACCGGAAGATGAACTCCTCAGGTGGGAAGGCACGCAAAATACATCTGGGGAAGAGCAGGCTCCTCAAGGTACAGTTGGCCTTAATGACGGAGGTGGAGAAAAGTTTTCAGGACTGGCTGGTGCAGAAAGACTCAAAATGGGAAGCAGCTACAAACATCTGTTAATAATAAGAGCATGAATTGCATGAAGGTTAAATCTAGGAAAATTGGAAGTCATCAAAAATTAAATGGAACGCATAATGGTCTGACACATCAGTGATAAACTCTTGGCAGCTGGCTGTTGGTGGCTTTCTTCTTCAGATGAGCCAAGCAAATGAAAAGCAATATGTATAGGTTTACGCGAACGAGATAGACCTCTTTGGACTTGTCTGTGGGTGAAAGCACTGACATAAATAATGTTGCAAAGCTTGCAATAGTTGCTCATTATGGAGCTATTGATTCTCCAGTTACTCATGAAGAGTTGTATGTACTTTCACCAATGTTAGGTACTATGAAAGGTATTGACATTTTAAAGAACGTTCAAGAATTCATTAAATTCAAAAATGGAAATTATTTTATTTGAAGAAAAAATTATTTTCAGTCACAGTTGATGGGGCTCCACAATGTTAGAAAAACATGCTGGCTTTGTAAATCTATTGCAAAAGTAACTTTGAAGACCACTACTTTCATTCCATTGTGTAATTCTTGAAGAAAATTTATGTGCAAAAGCCTCCTCCAAGCAGTTAAATGAAGGTATGAGCATAGTGATTAACATTACTAACACAATTATAGCTCATTCTGCCTTGATCACAGAAAATTTAAGACATTTTAAGAAGAAATTGAATGTGAATATATAGTGATTTATTAACACATACTGAAGTTCACTGGTTAAGCAGAGGAAAGGTTCTAAATCACTTCGTGGAATGCATTGATGCAATTGAAATATTTATGAATGAAATCAGTGAAAGTTTCCCTCAGCTCAAAGATAAAAATTGGCTTCTTAAATTAAAATTCTTAGCAGATATTACTAATCATTGCAATGACTTAAATTTGCACTTACAGTGCAAGGAACAGACAGTTCTCAAACTTTATCAACACTGGAAAAGTTTTAGTTGTAAGTTCTATTCCAGGGTTGAGCCCCGGTGGCGTTGTGCGCGGGCTGCGGCCCCCTGGGTTGGAGGTTCAAATCCAGCAGCAAGGCTGGGCCTCCTACTCCCACCACCAGAGGTCAATGATGCCTCCCCCCCAAAAAAAGAACTGTAAGAACCCCCAATAAAATGATTTTTTTTAAAAAAGATAGTTCTATTCCAGGGTGACTTAGTTAAACAAACATTTGAATATTTTCCTTTAGTAAAAACTCATAAAGAAAAGTAAACAAGCATCCATCTAGCTCAGAAGCAACAAAGCCCACATGGAAGAAGCACACCAGCCTGTGGAATCATGAGGTGTCAAAGGGATGAGATATCAGGCTTCAAGAACTCAAAAGCACAACTTTGCATGCTCACTTTCCTGATATGATCCCTGAGGACAAATGTGTGCATAAGCAAATGCGGTGAAGAAAGCTGATGGTGCCCGGCTACCAAAAGATATAGCGCCTGGGGACTTAAAGGCTTGAATAAACAAGCGGCCATTCAGCTCAGAAGCAATAAAGCCCACACGGAAGAAGCACACCAGCCTGTGTGATCATGAGGTGGTGAAGGAATCCGGTGTCAGGCATCAATGAGCTAAAATTATATTATTATTAATGAGGGGAGTACAGATTGGGGACCCAAAGCCCATCAATAGGTGAGGTGACATCCTTTTGCAGAGGGGTTACAAGGAGGGGATGAGTCAGTTAAGATACAGGGTAGGAGCTATGAAATATGCAACCTTCCTCTAGTTCCCATGCTGCCTCCCACCCACTATCATGACCCCAATTCTACCTCATAAATCCAGCTAGACCAGGAGATGTACAGTGAAGTTGGAAATATGGGAAACTTAGGATAGATGATCTATCAAGACTAGTGATGGACCTGTCAGGAGCCCTCCGGCCCAGACATGCTTGACTTGGCTACAGGCCGAATATGCCTGAACTCTGTTGCAGTTTGTTGCCTGGGGTTTGTAGTTTGTCGCCTTTGTGCCTTTGTAACTGTAAACAGCCCTGGCCTCTGAAGCCAGACTTGCAGCTGTGCTGCCATTCACTTGTTAATTTTGAAGATCACGATATG
>PVJH01031153.1:0-24114 GCA_004026705.1 Nesogale talazaci
GGGTGGACAAAGTGACCACAGCACCAGAGATGGTGACCATGGCATGGGGCGGGGGCGGGGGTGGGGTGGGAAATGGGGTTCAGTTCTGTGACAGCAGAGCAGCCTGCCCTCACCCAGCAGCACAAGAGGGTCCCAGCCCCAGGCACAGTGGCATGCTCCAGCTTCCACATATCTGCAAGTCTAATAGGTGAGAAGTGACAGCTTCCTTTGGGTGCCAAGTGACAGTGTTTCCATTTGCAATTCTCTAAGGAGGGATGGGTTGGGGTGGCTGCTCATTTCGGCACTGTCTTTGAATTGGCTCCCTCTGGTAAACTGTCTCTTGGTGCCCTTTGCTCTTGTGGGTGCTGGCTGCGGCGACCCTCTGCGCAGGGTCTTACTGTCCACTCGGGCACTGGGTGAAGACACCGGCTAGCTTCGCCCAATTGGGCATCTATCAGGGAGCTTTGACCAGGACTTCCTTCCACTGCTGAGCACAAATCTTTCGTCATGGCGCTATTCACTTTATCAACTGATTTTTTCAAAAAGCAACAATGTCTTTTCTTTACCCCATAGAGAAGAAAGATAAAAGATAAACTTCTTTTATGAAGTCCTGCAGACTACGACCAGAAGGCGTTAACTCTTTAGAGAATTGAAATAGAACATCCAGCCATTGCTGTGGATTGGAATAGAGTCTGTGGCAGTGAGTTTGGCTTGACTTTGTTTTTCAAAAAAAAAAATCAACCGCATTTTTCTAGGAGCTAATCCAGACATAGTTCAATGATAGTGAGAGCAGTGTTGTACAACTGCTACTTAAATCTGCTTCCAAACATCTGCTTCCTTCTGAAAGTCCTTCACCTCAGCTCCCCCTTAACCCTCTCCTTGGCTTTTCCTTATGCAGTGCCCAACTTTCGCCTGCTTCCGAGACCGTGGAGAATGCCATTGCTTGGGTCAGACCCATGAGTCCTCAAAGTCACATCCTAACGTCCCAATGCTCTGAAGAGGTCTTGCCCACCAGATGGACCCAGTGCAACCTGTCACTTGGTCTCTTGCCTGCTCTTCCCCAAGCACTGATTGTGAGTCCAAGCAAGACAACCTCCTTGACAACCTCCACCTTTTTTCTCTTGATCATGATGCTACTCATTGGCCAGTGGTGAGGATTCCGGTCTTCTGTACATTGCTTCATAACCCCACTGAAGGCTGCAATCCTGGATCATCAGCAATACAAGTCCTCCTCATTTTTGGCAAGGAAGGTTGTGTCATCTACATACGACAGGTTGTCCGTAAGCCTTCCTCCAATCCCAGTGCCACATTCTTCTTCTCTAAGCCAGACGCTGTGATGGTTTGCTCAGCCAGCAAACTGAATATTATTATAAGAGGTTGCAACACTGGCATATACATGTCAAGGAGGCATATAGGCACACAGACACATAGACATGTCTATGCATATATATATATATATATATATATATATATCCACAGGCTGTATCCCCTTGTTTTGTTCACACACCTCTCTCTTGACCCATACACAAGTTTCACATGAGCACAATGGCGTGATCTGGAATTCCCAGTCTTCTCAAGGCTCTTCATAGTTTGTTATGATCCACGTAGTCTAATGTACTTGCCTAGTCAATGAAATACAAGTAAACATCTTTCTGGTATTCTCTGCTTCCAGCCAAGATCCATCTGACGTCCATAATGATATCCCTCACTCCACATCCGTCACTCAGGGGTGAGTTAATTAAATGTTTGGCCAGTATGGTCCTCAGATGATGTTATAATAACTAGATGGCCCTTGGTCATCCCTGCAACAGAGAGTTTTCAAGACTAACTTCCTTTGGGAGCAGGCAGCCTCGTGGTTCTCCTGGCAACAAGGCGACTCCAGCCCAGGAATCCCCACGGTTCTTCGGGGGCCAGTCTACTCTGTGAACTGGAATCCACTCAGCTCTCAGACCTGCAGAGCGGCAACAAACAGGCCAGGCTCGTGTCCACATTCACAGACTCGGCCCATTTCCTCTCCCAGCAACAGCGCTGGTGCAAGCAGTGTCCTGCTCTTCCTCACCAGCCCCTGAGCCAGGGGGCCAGGCATGGCTGCGCAGCTCTTCCGAGCTCACTGGCCCCATCGTGACCCCGTCTTTGAAGCAGCACCTCCTATCAGAGGAGGGCTCCAATACATACATCACAGGTTCGATAGGCGCAGTGTCCAGTGATCATTATTATTTATTATAGTAGAGTTGTAGAGAGCATGAGAGAGAAAGGACTAATAAGAGTCAGACACCTATCATGGTAGCATGCTCATCTCAGTCCAGACAGGTGGCCCATGTGGAAAGACAGCGAGTGGGGGAAGGGATTACATGAGGGAGAGGGGCGAGAGTGTCCCACCTGATGGGTGGGAGAGAGTGGGGGCAGGGGGAGACTCCTTAGTGTGCCCAAGCCTTATATACTCCTGGGTGTTATGCAAGGCCCCTCATGACAGGTAAGGACATACATCACAGGAAAGGGTTGTGACATCACAGGAAGAGGATGAGCTAGGGGCATACACGTAATTGGAAAGGGAGGGACTAGGGGTATCCATGTGGCAAAAAGGGTGGACCCTAGACTCACTATGGCAGCCTAACACTGATGACCTTTGGGTGGGCTTGACCTCTTTGTCTCCTACCAAGTCAGCTAACAGAAGGCAGTGGGCCCATCTTAGGGTGGGACAGGCTGTCCTGAGTGTTCTGGATAGCCAATCAGCCTAAGGGAGAAAAGCTCCTGACCTACTTTGGCTGGCCTCTAGGTGCCTAGTCATATTCTGCATGGAGCAAGCGGCTTAAGTTTGGCATCTATTGAGGGAAATAACCTGGGAGAAATGTCCCTGTTCCCACAACCTCCTTTCTGCCACTGGACTCATGGCAGCTGCTTTGCACGGCCTTGATGTTCGTCCCTCGCGGGCGCCATGGGCTGTCAACAGACGAGGTCAGACGTCTCTTGAGACCGGATCCTGCCATCGTGGCAGCAGCACATTGCCCTCTGCTCTACAAAGCATGCGGGCTGGGCTGGGCTGGCTTTTGACATTTCGCTCTCTCAGCTGGGCTGGGCTGGCTTTTGACATTTCGCTCTCTCAGTGCAGGCTCGCTGGCTTTTGCCTTTGCTGCTGTTGTTGCTGCTGGTCTTTCATTTTAGGAACATGATGGGCGAGAGTATACAAATCACCGGGCGGCCCTGACCGCGCCCTGGGAGTTGCAGACGCTTCGGACGTCTCCGCCTGAGCCCCCAGCACTGCAGAACAGAGTGGGCGGCAGAGCGGAAGCAGAAGCATGGATCTAGGACGGCCCCAAATCTCCAACCCACGGACCCAGATATCGTTTGTTCTTGTGCTACATAAGCAACCTCAGCAGGTGCTTTTGGGTGGAGGGGGGCAGGGGGCACTAGGAGGTCATTGTTCTACTGGTGTGCATCGATCACTCATCTTTTGCTAAGACCCTTGGGGTTCCCTAGGCTGCAGCCCCCTTGCTCCCAGGGAGAACCTTGAGGGGCCTGTCCCACGGCGAGTTCCTCTTGGAGATCTCCATAGCCCGGAGAGCAGACTTTTTTCTGGCAGGGGCCATCTAGATATCAATAGCATCATTCAAGGACCACCCTGGTCAGACATTTAAACAGCTTCCTACAGGGGTGCAGCTTACGGACAGCAAGGACGATAATGACCTCTGCTTCTGCTGCAAGGCTGTGGCCATTGCTGGGTGTCACCGAGCAGGCCCCAGCTCACAGCGACCCTGTTTACGGCAGAATAAAATGCCCCTTGCCCTGCACCATGCTCACGCCTGACCATGTGTTCTTGCCCCTGTTGTAGCCACTGAGCACACCCATCTCATTGAGGCCCTTCCTCTGTGTGCCAGCCCCTCTGCTTTCCCAAGCACGATGGCCTTCTCCGGGGACCAGTCTCTCGATAACACGCCCAAAGGACATGAGACAAACGCTCCCCAGCCTTGCCATGAAGGAGCATGCTGGCTGTACACCTTTGCAGACAGACCCGTGTGTCCTTCCACAGTCTGTGATCTTTTCAATCGCCTTCACCTGCACCACAATTCCCAAGTGCTGACTCTTCTTCAGGCTGCGTTGTTCAACTTCCACATGCAGATACGGCTCAGGGCAGGGGCACCATAAGCCTCACAGGCATATTCTTGATTGTGGAGACTTTAAAAACGTCTGGCGCAGCAGAGCTACCCCCGTTTCTTTTATCCGTGCGTGAGAACAAGCTTTTCCGACTGCACATCTAGCCAATCTCCCCTTCAACTAAAGGTCTTGCATCCCAGTTTGGTCCTAGATTCGTGCTTGTGTCAGACTTTGGACACGTTGCCAGAAGAGACCAGTCCCTGGAACGGACATCGTATGCGGCAAAGTGGAGGGGCAGTAAAAACTGGAAGGTCCTCTGAGAGAGGGAATGACACCGTGGCTGCAACCAGGAATGATGGTGAGGATGACACAGGACAGGGCAGCGTTTCGTTCTGCTGTACGTAAGGTCACTGTGGTTCAGAACCAATCGAGGGCACCTTCTGATCCTTCTTCTCTGCTCTGCTTCCGGTTCTTGTTTCTGTCTCCTTGACCTTTGTTACTCTGGAGTCAACACCACACCATCTGTGGCAGTTACATCAGCTGTGGTCGATTTGAGACCGAGGAGTGAAGGCGGCAGTGCTTAGCCTGTCAATCGGTTCACATCATGATGACCTCATCTGGGGGCACTAAGGGGATCCATAGCTCATGCTGGCGGGGTGGGGGGTGGACACACACTCACTCCCTGCGAGACATCCCTGTTGAGAAGACACATGGAGCTATACCAGAGTCCTGGAGCTGAAGGAGTCATGTGGAGACCCCTGCCAGGGCTGAGCTATTCCCTCCACCACTGGACCCACAAGATCTTCCACTCACTGGCCTGTGATCTTCCTGCCTTCTGCATCACTGCACATGTTGCATGAGTCTGAAGAGGACTTTATAGATTGGTATTGGGCATCTGGGCTTATAACGGACTTATGGACTTGAACTGACTAGGATGGGGTGTTTTCTCAATATTCAATTGCTCTTGTATAGAAAGCTCTTTCTTATACACATGTGAGTGTCTCCCTGGAATTGTTTCTCTAGTCTACCCAGACTAGCGAAACGTCTTAATCACTCCAGTTTTGTGGCAAGTCTCTACGTCTGACAGGTAAAATCCCAAACCAAGCCCGCTGCTGCCCCGTCAAGTCCAAGTCCTGGGGACCCGCCTAGGACAGCGTATCCGTTTCCCGTAGGGTTTCCAAAGTTAGCGTCTTTACCGAAGCAGAACACCTTGTCTTTCTCCCTCAGAGTGAATGCTGGGTTTGAACTGCCTTTCCATAGCGCACTCTGAGGGCTTCCTGTGATAGACAAGCCCCACTTCTTCATTAGAGGCGTTAGGCCTATTCTCAGTCTCTGTAGAGGAGAACCTTGCTGTGACTCTGACTGGGACTGCTGGGTTTGAACTGCCTTTCCATAGCGCACTCTGAGGGCTTCCTGTGATAGACAAGCCCCACTTCTTCATTAGAGGCGTTAGGCCTATTCTCAGTCTCTGTAGAGGAGAACCTTGCTGTGACTCTGACTGGGACTGCACCATGGCTGGACTCATAGGAGGAAGAATGTGGATCTTTCTGGTCTTCAGTCTCCCGCGTCACGAGTCCCCCTGTTTGCTTTACCTTCTGTGGTGTCTTTGTGCATCTGGGATTTACAAATCCACTCTCAGATGTGTTCATTCACGTGGTTTGGGGTTTGTTTGTTTGTTTCCTATTATAATTTTTTTTTTTTTGCTATTGGCCTTTGTATATCGATTTTATGTCCAGCCACCGTGCTAAACACCTATGATTTCTCATCATCTATTGACTTTGGGGCCGTGCAGTCAGGCAGTACAACTGCTGGTCTCTCCCCAGACATGTGAATAAAACCAAAGGTGAGCAAAACCCGTTCTCATGGACCACAGGATCCTCAGCTCCCACCACCCCAGAGCAGGACTCGGTGCTGACAGGAGTGAGACAAATGCAATGGGATGGCCTGGAGAGAATGGGAGAACAAGGTGGGACAGATCTCAAAATCCTAAAAAAAAAAGAGCAACCTGCCTGGCCTGATAGAGACTGAGGGGATCTCCAAAACACCGGCCACTCATCAGTCTGAGCCTGGAATGGATCTCTCTGTGAGCTCAACTTTCAGTCAAACAAGAGAGCTGAACGGTGAGCCATAGCACCCGTGAGGTACGTGGCCCTCCGAACAGTCAACCCCCGGGGATGAGTGGGGAAATGCTCAGAGGCAGGAAGGGATAGGGCAGGAGGAAGGGGGGAGCGTGCCATTGCATTGTGGGAACTGCCATAGACATCATGAAGCAAAATATGCAAGAACTTTTGGGTGGAAAATCGATTGGCCTTTAGCAAGGAGTACAAGAAAGAAGAGAATCTTCCAAAATTGATTGTGGTGATGATTGTACAACTCTTCTTGACATGACTGAATGACTTCATTGTATGGGAAATTTGAACCATGTCCCAATAAAACTTTTATTAAAGATTAAATAAGGGGCTGTACCCCGGTGGCGTAAGTGGCTGGGTGCGGGACTGCGGCCCGGGAGCTTGTCGGTTCAAAACCAGCGGTGGCTCTCAGGAGCAGCACCAGGTACCTCCCATGACCACCAGAGGGCAGTGATGCCCACAAAAACAAACCCAAAAAAAGAATAAGCTAAATAAAGTAGATTTTCATAGATCTTTCCTTAGAAGATTATGAGATTATCTGCTGATGCTATAAGTTCCGTTTTATTTTATAATGGCTGCAATAATAATGGAAATAAAGAATACATTGAGCTGAGGCCTGGTGGCACAGTGGTTGTGTGTGGGACTGCAGCCCACAGGGTTGACAGTTCAAATCCAGCAGCAGCTCTCCAGGAGCAAGGCTAGGCTTCCTACTCCCACCAGGACAGTGATGCAGTTAAAAAGAAAGAATACAAAAAAAATACATTGAATTATTCTACTTGGAATAAAATTCTTAGCAATTAAAAATGAGAAAAGTGGTTGAGCCCTGGTGGGATAGGGGTTGAGTGCGGGACTGCGGCCCACTAGGTTGGTGGTTCAAATCCAGCAGCAGCTCTCCAGGAGCAAGGCTGGGCCTCCCACTCCCACCAGAGGGCAGTGATGCCAAAAAAAAATGAGAAAATCAATTTTCTTTGTAAATTTTCACCTTAATTGCAATAAAAAATATATATGTTTTTTTAAAAGGATGGGGAGAGTCCAATGCATTAACCAGGTTAAGTTCCCTGTCGGTTAGACGAAGTGACCTGATGTCTTCAGCTCACTTCTCTAGAGAAACAAAAGCAGTGATCCTTAGCTATGTATGTGTAGAAAGAGGTTTACATGGAGAAAACGGCTCACGCAGCTATAGCAGGAGGCAAGCGCCCCAAGTCCCAGGGTCAGATGTCAGACTGGAGGTTTCTCCTGGCATGCTGAGCTGCTGCAACAGGTGAACCGAGAGGGGCGGGTCCAACGGCAGGCCTGTGTGCGGTTGCCCAGGCGGACTAACCTGATGCCAGCCGGTGAGATGACAGGCTGGCGCTGGTTCTCAGGATCCACAAGCAATATGGCAGACCGTCAGCCTCACGTCTAGGGACCCAAGGTCTTACGAAGCCAGAGGCAGGACCCCGGCTGGCCCAGCACAAAGCAAGCCAAGCCTTTCCACAGCGTCCACTCATAATGGAAAGAGCCCACATGACTGAGGCCATTAGTCGCATCGGGCTAGGACCAGAGCCAGCGTCTGGCATCCCGTGTGAGAGGCTGGGTTCTCTAGAGGAGCAAGCCCAGGGTCACTGGCATGAAAGGAGAGAAAGTCCTATCAGGAAAAGCAGCTCCCACGGTTGTAGGAGAGGGTAGGTTCAGCCTCGTTCAAGTCCGTGGGGCAGATGCTACACGGGACGCGTTTCCTGAATTAGGCAGCTGCCAGGACCTGTGGGCCAGGACCAGGAAAACCTGCTCAGGGCGCAGGCTGGCAGAGTAGAACAAGTCCAAGGTCGGCAGGCTCTGAAGGCTCCCGGAGTCCATGGACAACGGCCCTCAGGGCCAGCAGGCTACTAGCTCAAGAACCATTGAACGATGAAACCGATGCAGGATCCGAGCCACCAGAGCCTTCACACGGTCTACTTCAATAGCAAGTAGGCCACGCCCCAAAGAGGCGTCGCCAGGGCCCGTGGATCCCATCCACTGAGAATCCTCGCCCAGCCAAGTGGACACGGAACCTGAAGATCACAGAGGCTGGAGCCCGACCGGCTCTGATGACGTTGTGCTAGGTCAGGTCAGGCCACGGGATCACCAGGTATTTACTGCCAAACCACTGGGAATCCTGACCCAGTCAAGTGCCTGCAAAACCTTAACCATCACCGCAGGTCATCAAAGCCCCCAGCCCCCCAAAAAACAAAACAAAACAAACAAACAACAAAGTCCCCAGTCCTATAAAGATTTTTATTTTCATAAATAATTGTATTGGAGCTTTTAACAACTCTTGTAATAGTCAATTATATCAAACATATGTGTACATATGTTGCCATCATCATTTCCAACACATTTTCTTTCTACTCAAGCCCTTGGTATCAGCCCCTCCTCTTTTGGCCCTCCCTCCCCTACCCTACCATCCTCACAAACCCTTGATAAATTATAAATTATTATTTTCGCTGTTTCCCTTCACCCACATTCCTGCTGTTGGACCCCCTGGGGTGGGGGTGGGGGTTATGCATTGATCATGGCACTCGGGTCCCCACCTATAAACCTTTTAAAACTGCAACTATGTATGTCTCCCAACCATAATCCTCGCCCCCTCTCTGTAGTCCCACCTGTGACAATGACGCAGTGACCTGCCACCAATCAAGGTCTTGATACCCGCTTCCCTACTTCTCCATCCAATACACTGGGAACATGCTGATTGCTGTCCTCCATCAGGATAATTTTCTCTGTCCTGTTTAAGGCTTAATAAAAGGATCTCTAGAGGGTGACAACAGGATAACCTGGGGGTTATCCATTGGGCTGTGCTCTGTAAGGTCAGCAGTTCAAAAGCACCAGCTGCTTTGTGGGAGAAAGACAGAACTTTTGTAGTAGTTACATAATCTGCTGTCAATTTGAGAGGACTAAGAGTGTAGGGGTGAAGACTAGCCTGTCAACCAATGAGGTCTCTCCTGAGGATTCTCAGAACTCCTTTATTTCCTCCTTGGAGGTGGGAGACTCTCTCTCTCTCTCTCTCTCTCTCTCTCTCTCTCTCTCTCTCTCTCTCAGCTCACTCACTGCAAGACATCCCCGTGAAGAAGAACCATACTTCTGGAGCTGGAGAAGCCATGTGGAGACCCTGACAATGCTGAGATGCTTATAATGCCACTGGATCCACAAGACTAACAACCACTGGCATGTGGTCACCCTGCATTTAGTGTCACTGCCTGTGTTGCATGCGTCGGAAAAGGACTTTATAGATTGGTATCAGACAAATGGGCCAATATTGGGCTTGATCTGGACTGGGCTGGGATGTTTTCCTCAATATTCAATTGCTCTTGTACATAAAGCTCTTTCTGGTACACAGAAGAATGCTTCTGTGTGCTTGCTTCGGCGGCACATATACTAAAATAGAGTGCTTCTATGATCTGTTTCTCTAGTGTACCTGGACTCACACAGCAGTCTACTCCTATAAAGAGCTGAAGTCCCAGGAGCCCACGGGGGTGGTTCTGCCCTGTCCGACTACAGTTGTCGTCAGCTGGAATCCACTCACTGGCAGTGAATCTGCCTAGGGCGGTTGTGTGTCAGCTGTACCGTCGACAGTCACCGTTTAGGAGGGAGCGTATGAGCCAGACCCAACGGGGTGGAAGGAAGAAGCTCCAACTGCTCTGCTGAATGCATTAGCCAAAGATAGGCTCTAAGAATTGATGAGACGCCCATTGACGTGGTTCAGAAAGCTCAAGAAGCACTGGAAGCACTCGCGATCCATGCCAGGAAATTTGAAAAGCAGCTGCTTGGCCCACAAGCTGCAAAAGGTCCACTTAGGTGCCCATTCTGAAGAAAGGTGACCCAACCGGTGGCTCAAACTGCAGAACCACATCATTGATAACTCAGACAAGTAAAACTCTGCTGAAAATCACCCAACTGCAGTTGCAGGAGCACACTGACAAGCTGCCAGCAGTTCAGGCGGACTCAGAGGAGGCTGGGGAAGAAGGGAAGTCGTTGCTGGTGTCAGATGATCTTGGCTCCCAGCAGAGGAGACCACGAAGACATTGGCTTATGCTCCACTGACTGTGTCAAGGCACTGACTGCGTGGACCATCACAAATCATGGATTGCCTTGAGAAGGTTGCTCATTTGGAGCTTGTATATGTACAAACACGACAAGGACATCGCGCATGGGTTAAAATCAGAGAAGGTAAGTGTGAAGCCTGTGCCCTCTCACCATACTTGTTAAATCAATCTGCTGAGCATATCATCGGAGAAGCTGGATGATGGCAAGGAGAGTGTGGTATCAGGATTGTAGGAAGGCTTATGAGCAACGTGCAGTGTGCAGACGGCACAGCCTTGCTGGATGCGAGCAGGGCTTGGAGCATGTGCTAATGAAGATCAAGGACTGTGGCCTGCAGTGTGGGTGATGACTCAGCGCAAGGAAGACCAAAGTCCACAACTGGACCAATAGGTAAGTAACATCGTGATAAACGGAGAAAAGGTTGAATTTGTCAAGGATTTTGCTTCAGGAAGCAGCAGCCTGGAAATCAAAAGATGTTTTGTATTGGGTCAATCCGCTGCATAAGAACTCTGTTTAGGGCTGAGCCCCGGTGGCGTAGTGGTTGTGCACGGGACTGCGGGCCACTGGGATGGAGGTTCAATTCCAGCAGCGGCTCCACAGGAGCAAAGGCTGGGCCTCCTACCCCCACCACCAGAGGGCAGTGATGCCCCCCCAAAACAAACAAACAAAAAGAAAATTGCACTTCGAATAAGGAGACCCGTTGGTGTATTGCGAAGAATATCCAGCAAAGCATGGACTGCTATAAGGACAAACAGATTTGTACTGGAAGAAGTGCTCCTTAGAGACAGGGAGGGCAAGACTTGGTCTTACTGTGGACATACTGTCAGGAGAGGCCGGCGTCTGGAGAAGGACATCGTGTTTGGTGAAGTGGATGGTCAAAAAGAAGCACGCCCTCGAGCGGATGGACGGACACCGCCGCTGCCTCCTTGGGTTCAGGCACAGGCGCGGTTGTGAGGACGGCAGGAGTGCGCAGGATCCCGCTCTGCCTGCACCGGGTCCCAGGGGCTCAGAGCCAGCTTCACGTCAGCGCCAGCCCTGGGATGTCGTGGGCTAACACCAAGGACAGCTATTTGAAGCCGCCCGCTGCTCCTCGAGAGAACGATGCCGCTGTCTCCTTCCATGAAAACGCACGGCCTCAGAGACGCTAAGAACCCGTTTTCTCCGTCCTGCGGGGTCGTCAGGAATCAGAATTGGCTCAAAGGCCGTGGATGAGGCGGTGGAGGTGGTAGAACATGGAAGTCCAGTCTCTGGAGTGGGCAGCCTGTTTCTGAGACTGTGGAGGTGGGGCAAGTGGGGGAGAGGGAGCAGGGGGCAGACACAGATGGTGGAAGGTGGGGCAGCTCCTCCCCTGGCCCAGAAGGAAGCCTCGTGGTTTGCATTGGAGGCCATGCTGCTGGATTCACAGGAAGGTTCCAGCTGTTGGGCTGAGCCCCGGGGACGTAGTGGTTGTGCACGCGACTGCGGCCCACTGGGACAGAGGTTCAATTCCTGCTCACAGGAGCAAAGGCTGAACCTCCTAATCCCACCACCAGGGCAGTGATGCCTAAAAAAAAAAAAAAAATTTTTTTTAATAAATTAAAAAAAAAAAAAAGGTTCCAGCTGTTGCCCACACTGGAATGTCACAGAACCTCCTCAGACAAGTGAATTCGGACCTTCCGCTAGTCAGTCTCTGCTTTCAGACACGGTCAGCGCTTGGCAAGGGGCCAGGTGGTGACGTCCACCTGGGATTCTGAAGAGAACCAGCTGCCAAGCGAACCGCCCTGGGTGCTGCTCTCAGCCCTGCTCTGACCACTCTAAAAGGACAGAGCACTGCTGGCTGGGTAATTCCTGGAGGAGTCCCTCTACGTAGAGTCCCTCTACGAAGGTGGAAGCAGACTGGGGTTGGCTCCACAGAAGGGCTGCTTGGCTTATTGAAACAAGAGCTGGAGTCCCGCAGCAGGAGAGGAGCATTCGGGAAGAACGGGACTTAGCGCAAACAGCGCAGAAGCAGCTGGTCTGGGGCATTGACACTTCCTGGCAAGGCTTGCTGGAATGTTCCCGGTACAGGTGCTGGGGACACGGTCAGCAGTGCCCAAGGCAGACATGGGCCCCTCTGACAGGGCCCGCAGCCTTGTGGGGAAGTACAGCAGCAGGACGCCTCCGCAGGGCTCTTGAATTGCAAGGCTGGAGAAGAAAGCTGAGGGCACCACGGACTGCGGCGAGGACGGGCTCAGCGTCAGAAACAAAAGGCCGAGTGGAGACTGAATTCTGTGAACAATTTCTCTCCTGCAGAGTTGCAGAGGCCAGGAGAAAGGCAGATTGGGACTGCCATAAAATGCTGGGAGTGTGTGTGTGTGTGTGTGTGTGTGTAACCAAGATCGGCCCCAACTTTGAACAAGGGTTGGGGGTACCCTTCTCTCTGTGCTGCCCTCCACCCCCTCCACTTCTGTGTGTTTGGCACATGCCCTCGTGAAATGTCGAACAAAGTGAAACTAGGCTACACGGGTGAGTGGGGAGGTAAAGGAGTGGCCTGCGGCCCCCTGGTCAAGATGGGGCTGTAGCCCAGATGGTCAGCGGATGAAAATTGCCAGCAGCAGCCCCTCGGGAGGGAGGGAGACTGGGCTTGCCGCTAACAGGGCAACAGGGACCATCCTGGAAACCCACAGCAGGGCCAGAGGAGCTTGCGCTGACTGGCTGGCAGCGAGGTCCCTTTGTGTTTGGGGGTCAGTGAAACATGCCCAGTGTCTCCCCAGGTCAGCGGGAAGGGTGGAACAATCCAGGGGAGGGGGCTGCAAAAGCAAATACCTACACCGGAGTCCTGGCAGTGCAGTGGGTCAAGTTGGGCAGCTAATCAGAAGGTCAGGAGTTCAAAACCACCAGTGGCTCCACACAAGAAAGACGAGGCTTTTGCCTCCTGTGAAGAGTTACAGCCTTGGAAAGCCACCGGGGTGGGGGTGGGTTGGGGGGGGGGGCAGTTCTGCACAGTCAGATGAGCCGCCCTGACTCAACGGCAGTGAGATTTGGTCTCTGGTTTCAGCCCTTGACCCTGGCAGATGGGCTGCAGCGTACACATTTTTAATGCTCAGAGGAGTGGTGAGTAATGCCTTCTCTCTGGAGAGGGTGGTGGGTCAGACAAGTTTGGGAAGCTCAGTATCCCAGAAAGTGGAACAGAGAAAGGGGGACAGGGCAGGGCTGCTGGGTGGTCAGTCTCTGTGGTTGAGGTGGGGGGGGGGGCCCTACACACTGCTGCTGGGCGCCCTGGCCCTGGCCCCTGTGTTGAGCCCTGTCTCTGCTGTCAGCAGAGGCCTGGAAGCAAGCTCTCTCTCTCAGGCGCTTGTCTGGTCTGGTTGGGCTGCCCCCCAAAGCAAGGTCCCATCCCAGCAGGGACTTCTCAGGGGATCTGCAGGGCTGGTTCACTTCACAGCAGAGAGATTGGCCCAGAAGGCGATGGGGACGGCTTCTGGAGACTCCAGAGAGGTCACCTCAATCAATTTTCTGAAAGGACACAGGACCTATTATGAAGAAGTTCTTAAAAAGTGGAGAACTGCTTCACAGAGAGGCCTCACTTCAAATGAGTCTGTTTCCCATGATCTGGAGGTGGGAAGGGGGTGGACGGAAAGCCAATTTGTTCCTTCCAGGTGACATTACTCTAGTGTCACCCCAAATTTCTGTGTATTCCCTCCGGAGAAGCCCACCTACTGCTGAAAGAGTGGTGTTTGCAATACACAAGCCGTCAGTCTTGCAAGATTCTGTCACGTGATCTCCATCTTCATTTCGATCCCCAACCATATTCTCCAGCGACTGTTCCTCCCACTTTGTTTGAAGCTTTTCCCTGCCGAGCACTGGAGCTTGATGGCAGGTCTGATCCGTTTCAGCAGACGACGCGCTGGTAGGGTTCCTCCAGGTCCCCCACACTAGCTGTGGTGGTTGGTGCATGCATCTGCGTCATCATCGTCGTCGTCGTATTAATGGCATGTCCTTGCATGCATGCGGATGGGCACGAGCCCAGCACAGGCAACATTGCCCTTCAAGGTGGATCTTGAAATAGCCTTTCGGATGATCGATGCAACGCCCTTCATCTTGCCTGGGTCATTCTGGCCTGGCACACACCATGTGGTCTGCTCATTCAAGAGACCATGTCGATCCGTCCATTTCAGTTCCCTAATGCCTAGGATATTGATCTTTAGACCTTCCGTGCCTCCAATTTTTCTGAGATTCATATTTCGGGCGTTCCAAGTCCCAATTCTTCATTGATTTTTTTTTTCTTATTTTGTGTCATCCCCGTCCGCCCACGAAGGCCATGAGGGCTTTCCTTGGTCCATGGCATGGTGGAGACGGCAGCTCTGGCCAGACGCCAGCTGAGGCCCCCTGACTCGAGGGAGCGTCCCTGACCCTGTGCTGCGTCTGTCCGCGGGGTTCTCGGTAGCTGGCCAGGCTTCCATGCTGCCCCTCTGCAGTGGGCAGCCCAGGCCTTCTTCGTGGTCTGCTCGTAGTCTGGACGCCCTGCCGAGCCTGCTCACCTTGGGTGGCCGTGCTGGTGTTTGAAATAGACACACGCACACACTGTTGGCGTGGTGGGGGCTTTGCAGTGCACACCACAAGCTCCACACACCCACCAACTGCCCCAAGGGGAGAGATGAGACTTTGTACTCGCATAAAGAAGGGCAGTCTCAAAGCACAGCAGCCAGCATGATCACGAGGTGTTGAGTCCTTCCCTCATAGAAGGGCCACATGGAAGAGAGGACATCTCCCGTGTGCAGTATAGCACCGACGAAACACACAACTATCCCTAGTCCTTTAAAATGTTCTCCCTTTACCTTCATGGCCTTAGTTTTACCTCATTAACCTTGCTAGGCCTCCGTATGTTCATTGTGTAATTGAGATTGTTCAATGCTTGAAATTCAAGAGTGATAAACCCTTCAGAAGCAGGAACGGGAATCACGATTCCCTGAGAGTACTGGAAGGAAGGCATGGGAAGGGTGGGGGAGGGAAGCAGATAACAATGATGACTACATCGCCTTGTTCGAGGAGAACAAACAATAGAATCATAGGTGAACCGCTACATTGGATGGTATAAGATAAGGCAAAAATTAATTAATAGCAACAATGTATAATGTAACAACAACGGTTCCTAGGGGATAGGATGGGAAGGAAGGGATAAAGGGGAGCTGATATTAAAGAGTTCAAGAAGAAATAAAATGTTTTGAAAATGATGGTGACAAACCCAGCTAGACCAGAGGACGCACACTGGTACAGGTAGGAACTGGAAGCACAGGGAATCCAGGACGGCTGATCCCCTCAGGACCAGTGGTGAGAGGTGATACTGGGAGGGGGGAGAGGAGGTGGGGGAGGAAGGGGGAAGGAGCTACATATAAGCTTCTCCCTGGGGGGCGGACAACAGGAAAGTGGGTAAAGTGAGACATTGGACAGTGTAATATATGACAAAATAATAATAGTCTATAAATTACCAAGGGCTCATGAGGAAAGGGAGAGCAGGGAGGAAGGGGAAAATGAGCTGATACCATGGGCTTAAGTAGAAAGCAAAGGTTTTGAGAATGATGAGGGCAACACATGTACAAATGTGCTTGACATACAATGGATGGATGGATGGATGGATGGAGTGTGGTAAGAGTTGTATGAGCCCCCAGTAAAATGATTTTCTTTTAAAAAGAAAATGATGATTGCTTATCAGAAGCCAGCCTCTGATACATACATCACGGGTTCAATAGGCACAGATGTACAGCAATAATTATTATTTATTATGGTAAAGTTATAGAGAGCATGAGACAGAGAGAAATCATAAGAGTCAGACACACATCACATCAGGGTAGCATGCTCACCTCCACCCATGGGGCCGTCCATGTGGAGACAGCAAGTGGGGGAAGGGATTACATGAGGGAGAGGGACCGAGAGGGCCAGAAGAGAGAGGGCCTTGATCCTATGTCCAATCCTTATATACTCTTGGGAGCCATGCCAGGCCCCCAATTACAGACAAGGACATACGTCACAGGAAGGGGTTGTGCTATATGCATATAAGAAATGTCTACATGCATATATGCTATATAGGAAAGGGAGGTATCAGAGTCCCATGTGACAAGGCCAGACCCCAGTCTCCTGGAAGTGGCTAACCAGGTTACACTAGAGATCATTAATGCCACAGGCTTCAGGGGCAGGGAACCATCATCCTAACAGCAGGGGAGTCAGCTCTCTTGTGAGACACGCAAAAGCCTCAGATAACTGGGAGTTTCAGGGGGAATAGCTAACTTAACTTCCACACCAAATGCTGGAAAACAGTTTGCTTAATATTTTAGCGTATATAATTGTGGAAAATCCTGTCTTCATCCCACAGTTGCAGCAAGTGTACAATTATACTTGATCCAATTGAATTATGGATTGTTATAATATCTGCAAGAACTCCCAATCAAATGATTTAAAAAAAGAGAGAGAGAGAGAGTTACAGTCTCAGAAACGCACAGGGGCAGTCAGACCTCAATTGGAAGGCAGTGAGTTGGGGTTTGCACTGGTGTAAAATTCCTTTCCAGTGTGGTGAAGGGGCTTCAAAGCCACTGACATTGACAGGTGTCTCAGTTGGCAGAAGGGTCAGTAAGCCAGTCCCATGGTTTAGGAGAGAGGGCACTGAGGCCCCAGGGATACTGGCCACCTGAGGTCACATGGCCCACTGGCATACCCCCCCATGTCTGCCCCAGGCACCTCCTGTCATAGAAGGGTCCATATTTAACTGTCATGCTGATCTCTAATTGCACCCCCTTCACTTTGAAACTGTGCCCGCCAGTGGGCTTAGCTGGGGGTATTTCCAGAGCTGGTGAAAGGTCAGGCAGGAGGCCATGGAAGGACACTGACCCTTTTCTAAGGAGACCATGGTCTTGGGGCTCACGGGGAGCTAAGGACTCCCGCAGCACAGGCCAGGCAGAGCTCAGCACAGGCGTGATGTACAGGAAGCACAAGGATCAAACTGGGGGTGGGGCTTGGGGAGGGGGGCCCAAGTGGTCTTCCCTGGAATGGTCACTCCCAGTCCCCTGCTCAAAATGCACGTTTTCACGTGGGTCGTTCTGCAGACACCCCACCTCAGGAGCCCAGTCCAGACTCCCATAGGAGGGTGTGGGCACTGGTGCTGGGCAGCAGTGGGGGGGGGGGGGTGCACTCGACAGTCCCCCACCCCCACCATGTCCCTGTCCACCCATCATCAGCCGGGGGAGGGAGGAACTGAGACAGGACACCAGCCAGGCCCCCATGCATGCCCTGACCAGAGAAGCACCTCCCAGTCCCCCCACCCATAAAGCGCCCCCCACGCCAGCACAGACCAGAGGCACGTGTCCTGTTTGCACCGCACACTGGCAGCACACCGCATTCAAGGTCGTCTTTTAGCGGGCTCTCCGCCCACGCCCACGGAGAGGCAGCCCGGGCCCTGGTCACTGCGGCCGCCAGCCCCACCCCAGCCTCCAGCCGGCCGACAGCGCTGTGTCCACCCTCCAAGCGGCTCAGAGCTGCCCCCTGCTGCCCGGCAGAGGCAGATGGCCCCGGGAGCCACAGGGGCGCGCATCCCTGGGAAGGAGGGGGGCAGAGTGCACCCCAGGGAGGGTGAGAAAACGCTCTCACCCCAAGAAAGAACGGGGAGGGGGGGAATGAGGGAGGAAGCAGCGCACCCCAGAGAGGCTGGAGCAGGGAGAGGGAAAGGGTGGGGGGAAGAACCCCTGAAAACCCGGAACTACTCCTGCGGGAGCTTTCTATACCCCCCTCCCCGGGGGCAGGGGCCCACTCAGAGGGGGCGATAGCAGGAGGTCCCAGAAAGGGAGGTTCTACATAGCCCCCATGCCTCAGAAAACCAGGACCAACATTACCGCAAGCACTTTATTTATTGAAATCATTTTATTGGGGTTTGTACAGCTCCATCACCAGCCAACCATCCATGTGTCAAGCACACTCACTGGCACTATGTGACCATCCGCATTTTCAAAACATTCTCTTCCTACTTGCGTCCTTGGTACCAGCTCATTTTTTTTCTTCCCTTCCCCATTGTCCCTCCCTCATTAACCCTTGATAGACAGCTACTTGGTTACCTGGCTGGAAGAGCTCCATATCTGTTCCAAAGACAGATGACCCCACAGAATGCTCAATTATAGAGCGATATCCTCGATGGCACATGCACAGAATGTGCTGAAGATCATCCAATCGTGGTTGCAGGAGTTCATTAAAAGGGAGCTGCCAGGGCTGAGTCCCAGTGGCGTAAGTGGTTGAGTGCAGGACTGCGGCCCACGGGCTTGGCGGTTCAAATCCAGCGGCGGCTCTCAGGAGCGGCACTGGGTAGCGTCCACGACCACCAGAGGCGGTGATGCCCACACACACACACACACACACACACACACACAAAGTTGCTGCCAGAGGTCTAGGTCAGACGGATTCAAGAGGCTGTGGAGCAAGGGATAGCAATGCTGATGTCCGATGGATCTTATCTTACACAGAACAGCAGCAGGATGTTTGTGCTTGATTGACTATATCAAGGCATTTGATTGTGCAGACCTTAATAAATTGTGAAGGACCTTGAAAAGAACGGTGATTCCAGAACACTTGATTGTGCTCAAAAATATAAAGTGTTTGGAAGTTATACATGCATCAAGAGGTCTGTCGGGGGAACATAATAACAGAATGCTGCATGGTTTAGAACCGGGAAGCCATATCCTCTCTCCATACTTATTATGCTCAGCGAATAATCAGAGAAGCAGGATTACGTAAAGAAGAATGTGGCATTGGGATTAAAGGAAGACTCATTAACAATCTGTGATCGGAAGAGGGCACAACCTCGCTTGCTAAATGTGAGGGGGACTTGAGGCACTTGCTGGTGAAGACCAAGGATTGCGGCCTTCCGTGTGTATTACAGTGCAGTGTAGAGAAGACCCACGTCCTCACTACCGGACCAGCAGGTGACATCATGGTCAATGGAGAAAAGGTTGGAGTTGTCAGCGATTTCATCTGGTTTGGCTCCACCACAAACAATGCCCAAGAAAGCAACAGTTAATGGGACCAAAAGCCCTGTTGCATTGGGTGAGTCCAGGGCACCGACCTCTTTAGAGTCTGGAGAAGCCAGGAGTTCTTTGAGGACCAAGGTGTACCGGACCCAAACCATGACAATTCCAGGGACCTCGTCTCCTGTGAGAGGTGGGCTTTGAAAAAGAAAGACAGGTGCAAAACAGGGAAGTGTGAAGTCTTGTGGGGTGAACAATCTTGAAGGTACCATGGGTTGCTAAAAAGACCAACACATCTATCTTAGAAGGAAGGACCAAATGTTTCTTGGCAGCCAGGATGGCAAGACTGTGGCACTGCCAGGTCTGCAGGAGCGACCTGACAGCCTGGAGAAGGACATCGTGCCTGGTAAAACAGAAGGGCAGCGAGCAAGGGGACAACCCTCAAGGAGGCGGGCAGACACCATTGGGAGGCAGGTGCAGGACCTGGTAGGGGTCTTTCCGTTGTGCAGTTGGGTCAGAACCAACTGGATGACACTTAACAACCGGACTCCCAAGAAGACTGGAGGTGGGATTTCCTGGTGTCCTGGATGCTGGGGCGTGGGAGTGGCCCTCAGGAACTGCCCTCAGCTGCAGAGCATCACCTTGCTGGGGCTCACGCTCTCCCCCAGGGTTGCCCCTGCCACTGCGGGCGAAAGAAGCCCGCACTGCCCAGCACGGCGCCCTCGTGACAGTCACTCCGAAGACTCCCACTCACTCCCGAGAGACTGCGGGACAGGGCAGCACTGCTGCGGTGGGCTTCTCAGACTGCGGACGAACGCTTTCTGGGAGTGGAGTGTCTGCCTCTCGCCTGCAGAGTGGCTGGCGCATAACCAGTTAGCAGCTCCACATGTAACCCCGACACCCCCTGGCTCCCACCAAAACCCTGGGTGGGGGCGGTGTTGGGTGTCACCCAGTGTCCAGCAGAGCGGGACACTATCCCTGCGCCTGAGCCCAAGCATGCTGCCACGGTGCCCGTCCCTCTCCCCAAGGGCCTCCCTCTTTGTGGTCACCCCTTTGCTTACCAAGCGTATCGTCCTTCTCCGGAGGCTGAGCTTTCCCGACAATACATCCGAAGTCTTTCAGAAGGAGTCTGGCCACCCTTGCCTCTAAGGAGCCCTCTGGGCCCTTCAGAGACTGACTGGTGGCGCTCACAGCTGAATGACGGAAGTCTTTGGAAGCCACGCTGGGGGAGGGGAGGGTGCGGGGAGGGCAGGGGTCTTTGGCTGCAACCAACATTGATTGGCCTAGCTAAATAAGCCACATATACTTTTATTAGAAAGCACACAGGAGCTCTCCAGATACCAATATCTCTGGGTTGATCAGAAAACAAATTTACACTGATTCTCAGGTATTTGGATAAGTTTTGTTCTGCTTTTGAGGCTTTATCAACAGACCTTTGTTTTCTCTCAGTTTGAAGACTGGAAGTTTGGATTGATTGAGGTCACTGACTCCAGAAGGCAGGTTCGCCCTCTCCCTGTTGGTTCCGTTTGAGGAAGGTCCTCGTCTGCTTTCAGCGTCTCTGGGAGATCTGGGGGATCCCGGCATCCCTGGGAGATCTCCAGGTGTCTGGGACTCAGTCTTGCCCTGGGTCTACGAGGTTCTCAGTGCAGGGATCCCGGGTGGTCTTGCCCCACTACCCACTATCACGTCCTTTCCCAGCAGCTGGTCCTTCCTGATGACAGGTCAAATGTGAACTGGCTGAAGTCTCCCCTTGCGGGTTTCTAAGGAGCACCTGGCTGCACCTCTTCTGAGTAGCCCCCTGCCCCCCCGCCCCATCCCTCTGGGGGTCCACGGTGAAGCTGTTGTCAGGTGCTGTGAAGCCAGCACCAGCTCATAGTGACCCCACATACCACAGAACAAACCTTTCCCTGGTCCCGCACTGTTAGAGTTCTCTAGAGAAACAAAACCAGCATAGATAGATAGGTGATAGGTGAAAGATGATAGATAGAACATAAGGAATAAGCTGACAATTTGTTCACAGAGCAGTACAAATGGCTCAGCTCAACTCACTTCCATGAGACAGATAATATACTGGCAGTCCTTCGAATCACGAGGGCTGTTGGGTGCAAGTCAAGAAAGCAGATAGCTGAGTCTTGTGTAGAGCAACACACGCAGTTCTGCCACCGGTAGCAAACAGCAGGGCGGGTCACCAACAGCCAGATGACAGGGTCTGACAGTCCCCAGCTCGAGTGACGTGTACATCAGCAGTGTGGTGAAGCATGTCTCAAAGGAATCTCAAACTATAGTGACACAGTCCACTGTGTCCCCACAGGTAGCGTAGCTCAGGAGCTGAGGCAGAGAACTAGCTAAGGTAGCCGTACACTGGTCAATCATCAGAGCAAGAGACAGAAAGGCAAGGCTCGGAGAAGCCGTTTATCTCTTTGCCCTCCAATTAAACTGCAAGCTTATTAACCCCACGTGTCCATTGGCCGGGTTGGCACAATCATCCTGTCACGTGTGCCAACTTCACAAATGGGCTTGAGCCCATGGTTGCAGCCACTGTCCATCCGTCTCGTGGTGGACCTGCCTCTGTCACTTGACCGAGCGAGGCGTGCTTCTCTGTGGACTGGTCTCTCCTAACAGTGTGTCCAAAGTATGGGAGGCCTAGTCTCCTTGCCTTTCCAAAGCACGTTCTGGCTGGCTGTACTTCTCTCAAGACGATGTTCACTCTCTAGGCGGTCCAAGGTATACTCAGCATTCTTCGCCAATGCCTACCACAGTGAGGTGAAGATGTGGGTATTTGTGCATGAAATTAGAGCATATCCATCCCTTAGGTAATCCTGCATGGCCTCCTGGGGGCAAGTGAAGTCGTCACAAGCTGTCCCCTTGCTGACAGTAGGACTGTCATGTGACCCCCATGACAGGTGATATGGTCCAAAGGGCTGAAGACTCACGAGTGACCACACACATTGGTGCAGAGGGCCACTGCAGTGGCAGCAGCTCTGAGCCAGGGCAACATATTCAGCTACATTCGCATCTCCCACTGCCCCATCCAAAGGTATTACTCTATCCCCAGAACAAACAGGGGCCTGTCCTGCAGCCCGACTGCTGGGCTATCTCGTGTGCAGCGTGCACATTGCCCACTGTCCTCAGAGCACCCCAGGGGGGGGCAGCCTCTCCACCCTGTTGTACACACGAGCACATGGACACCCAGAGGTGTTTGGGACCTTGCCCAGGACTGTGGGGCATGACTTAGGATGTGGCCGTGGCAGTTACCTGCTGCTGCTGTGACAAACGAGCCCAGAACTCAGGGGCTGGAAATGATACCCCATGTCTGCAGGTAGGTCCTGGGTAGGCCTTCAGCCACATAGTCTTAGGGCCCAGGCAGGGCAGTGCCACCACCAGGCTGCAGCAGGGAGGGCACTGTAGTCATTGACAGGGCCCCCCACTCCCTCTCCATCCCCCTCCCTAGTGCAAGCTGAGTGTGCAGGGCTGACAGCAGGCCTGGGGTTGGGAGTGGCTGCTGGAAGGTGACTCCCTCAGCGAAGGGGCTTGTGGGGCCCTCAGGATGACACTGGCCCTCAGGGAACTCTACAGATAACCCTGCTCCTTTGTCTACCTCCTGGTGGGTCTCACGTACTCGGGAGGCCTGGTGACACTGCAGGTTAAGGACCACACCGCCGACCAGGTAAGCAGCTTGACGCCGCCTGTGTGGATTCTCAGCCGCAAAGGCACCACAGGCTAGTCCATCTGCCCGGCAGGGTCACCTTAGTCAGAATCTTTCTGAGTCCTTTAAAATACATGATTTCCTTAGGGTTACTAATCTTTTTTTAATCCTTTTTGATGGCTCATAGCTCTTATCACAGTCCACACAACCGCTGCGTGGAGCACATTTGTACACACGGCCATCATCCTTGTCAAAACATTTTCTACTTGAGCCCTTGGTATCAGTTCATTTTCCCCCTCCCTCATGAATCCTTGATAATTTGTAAATTATTTTATTCATGTCTTACACCAACTGCTATCTCCCTTCACCTACTCTTCAATTGTTCCTCCCCAGAGGTAGGGTGGCATGTTATGTCGGTCATCGTGATCGGTTCCCCCTCCCCACCCATGCATTCTTCCCCGCCCCTTCCTGGTGTTATTGCTACTCTGCTGGTCCTGTGGGGTTGTTCTGTCCTGGATTCCTTGTGTTGCAAGTTCTCATCTGCACCAGCACACATGCTCTAGTATAGCCAGATTTTTAAGGTAGAATCGGGATCATGACAGTGAGGGCGGGAGGATCATTAAAGAACTAGAGGAAAGTTGCATGTTTCATCTGCACTACACTGCACCCTGACTGGTTCATCTCTTCCTTGTGACCCTTCTATAACGGGATGTCCAAATGTCTACAGATGGACTTTGGCTCTCTAGTCTGTACCCCCAGCCCCCTTCACATCAATGTGGTTTTTTGTTCTGGGTCTCCTGATGCCTGACCCCATCAACACCTCACGAACACAAAGGTTGGTTGTGTTCTTGCATGTGGGTTTGTGTATCTTCAAGCCTTTAAGACCCCAGATGCTTTATCTTTTGATGGCCAGGCACCATCAGCTTCTTGACATTTGCTTTTGCACCCAACCTGTTTTCAGCAATTGTGTTGGGAAGGTATCACAGAATGCCAGTGCTCTTGGTTGAGTACTTGGGGTTCAAAGCCCATTTGCTACCTTCATACTTCACATGTATATACATGGATGTCTCCCCATCATGTATCTGCACTTGTACGTGCATGTAGACCTCTATAAATGTCTTCTGCCTTCTCATTCCTTCCACTATTCCCTTTTACTCCCCTCTTGCCCCACGACCATGTTTACTCAGGATTCAGTAAATCTTCTGGGCTACATGGATCAAGCGCCCCCACCCCCACCCCAAGACCCTAC
>PVJH01031154.1:0-24048 GCA_004026705.1 Nesogale talazaci
TTACTTAACATAATTCCTTGCAACTCTTCCCATGAAACAGTGTGTTTCATGTGATTGTCAGTGCTTTTTAGTGCTGTATAGTACCAGAGTTTACTAATCCACTTGTCTATCAATGGAAACTTAGGTTGTTTCCAATTCTTTGTGATTGTGAATTGTACCACAATAAGCATTGGAGCGCAGATGACTGGTTAGTTTTTATCTCCTTTGGGTATATTCCCAGTAAAGGGATGGCTGGGTTGTAAGGTAGATTAACTTTTTTTTTTTAAGTATTGCCGGATCACTTTTCACAGTGGTTGTACATATGTACACGATCACCAGCAGTGGAGGGGATTCCCTATTTCACCACATCTCCTCTTCCTCTCTGATTTTCTGATTTGGGCTAACATCATGGGTATCAGATGGGATCTCATGGTTGTTTTAATTTGTTTTTCTCTTAGGATTAATTAATGGGAACACTTTTCTTATGTGTTTGTTGGCCATACCGGTCTCCTGAAAATTTCTCTTTAGTTCTTTTGCCCAATTCTTAGGGGACTAAGCATTTTTCTCTCTTTGCAGGCCATGAGGATGTTGTAGATTTTAGTAATAAGCCTTTTGTCTGATGTGTCATTACTAAAAATCTTCTCCCAGTCTGTGGGTTGCCTTGTCACCCTCTTGGTGAAGTCTTTCAAGTCTCACAGGTGTCTTATTCTTGTTAAATCATCTGAGTTTGTTCTTGTGCAAGGGGTGAGCTAAACATCTTGTTTCATTTTTTACATGTGGATATCCAGTTTCCAGCATCACTTGTTAAAAGGGAATCTGCTTCCAACTCGATTTCTTTGGGGCCTTTATCAAAGATCAGTTGTCTCTATGCAATGCAAGTATCTTTCTCAGAAACATAAATTGACACTATACACATTGTTTTCACCAGGTATAATATACAGAAATCAAATTGACTACATATATTGGGAGAGACCATGGAGAAACTCAATATCATCAGCCAAACCAAGACCAGGGCCAATTGTCTGATATGTAAGTTCAGGTTGAAGCAAAAGAAAATGAAAACAAGTCCACAAGAGCTAAGAAAGGTCTTAAGTCTATCCCACCTGAATTCAGAGACTATCTCAGAACAGGTATGACACAGTAGACACTAATGACTGAGGGTCTGTGAGTTATTACATGGCACCAAGAACACCCTCTATTATAAAGTCAGGAAAAAGGACAAAGACCAAGGTGGCTGTCAGAAGAGACTTTAAAATTTGCTGTTGAATGTGTAGCAGCTAAAGCAAATGGAGTCAACGAAGTAAAAGAGGTTAACCGAAAATTTCTAAGGACAGCACAAGAAGATAAAGTGAAGTGCTATGAAGAAATGCATAATGAATTGGAGTTAGAAAGTAAAAAAATAAAAGAGCACATTTAGCATTTCTTAAGATAACTACTAAAAAGAAATTCACATGTCAAGCCCCAGTGTTGAATAATTCTATAGTTAAAATATGGATGGAGGTAGGAAACTTAAAAAGAAGATGTAAAACCCAAGATCATATAGATAGAGAAAAAGAACTTGACATTATCTAACACCCATCTCTGATAAAAGACATTCAACAAAATAGGAAGGGAAGGGAAATTTATCAACATATTAGAAGCCATATATGAAAAACTAAAAGTCAAAATAATGGTCAATGGGGAAATGTAGAAACATTTTTCTTGAAAACAGGGACCAGAAAGCGATTTCCCCTATCACCACTTCTATTCAACATTATACTGGAAGTCATAGAACCATCAGACAACAAAAAGAAATTGAGGCATACAATTCGGCAAAGAAGAAGTGAGACTCTGGTCATTTGCAGATGATGTGTTCTGATAGAAGAAAACCCAAAAGTCTATAAATATAAATACAAATATAAATCAATTGGATTCCTGTATGCCAGTGAAGAGAGCTATGAAAGGAGATTTTAAAAGTCCCATTCACAAAAACCACACAAAAGATGAAATACTTAGGAAGAAGCTTAACTAAAGAAA
Organism: Nesogale talazaci; assembly: GCA_004026705.1. Classification (NCBI taxonomy): domain Eukaryota; kingdom Metazoa; phylum Chordata; class Mammalia; order Afrosoricida; family Tenrecidae; genus Nesogale; species Nesogale talazaci. Next base: position 1,996 of record PVJH01031154.1, read on the forward strand.
CAAAAGACTTTCACAAAGAAAACTATAGAACATTACTACAAGAAATTCAAAAACGACCTACATAAGTGAAAGAACATCCCATGTTCATGGATAGGCTGACTTAATATCATGAAGATGTCAGTACTATCTAAAGCAATCTTCATATACAACACAATTCCGATCTAAATCTCAAATCCATTCTTTAAAGAAATGGGAAAACTAATTAACAACTTAATATGGAAAGACAAAAGACCCAGGATAAGCAAAGAATTTCTTAAAAAGAAAACCCAAATAGGAGGCCTTGGATTATCTGATCTAAAAGCCTAGTACATAACCAGGGTAGTCAAAATAGACTGGGACTGGTTCATTGAGAAATACATAGACCAATGGAATGGAATAGAAAATCCAGATGTGCATCAGACCATAGGCAACTAATTTTGGACAAAGGATCAAAAACTATCAAATGGGATACAGGTATACTCTTCAACAAATGAGACTGGTTAGAGTGGATCTCTGTATGCATTTTCTTATTGGGCTGTTGAATTCTATGAATTCTATGATTCAACATATGAAGAAGAATCAGGCAGGCCCATATCTCTCCCCATGCACAAAAATGGAATTAAAAATCTAAATGTAAAGTCCTTAGCTGTCAAGAGCATCAATGAGAAAATTGGAACAAACTTAAAGGCCTTATTGCAGACTACCAAATATAATAAAGGAAGTACACACAATAAGACAAAATAGATGACTGGATCATGTTGAAAATAAATCACTTATGCACATCAAAAGAATTCATTAAAAGGGCAAAATGAGAGCCCACAGATTGGGAATTTTTTTTGTTTTAATCACTGGCCCAATGGGCAAGGACCAAATTACCCAAATTCATAGAATTCAACAGCCCAATAAGAAAATAACAAATGACTCAATTAAGAAGTGGCAAAAGTTATGAATAGAGAGTTCACCAAAAATGACATTCAGATGGCTAAAAAATGCATGAAAAAAATGCTCACAATCATTAGTCATCTGGGAGATACAAATTGAAATTATAATGAGATACCACTTTGCCCCCACAATGTTAGCTCAATTAAAAAAATCAGAAAACAACAAATGCTGGCGAGGATGTGGAGAACATGGAACTTGTATCCATTGTTGGTGGACTTGGGAAAGCATACAATCCCTGAAGAGAGTGATATGATGCTATCTAAGATACGTGGGGATGGAGATCTCAGACGACCCAGCAATACCAATATTGAGCATGGAGCACAAAGATATCAGTAAAGACACAGCCCTCCCATCTGTATTGGAGCACAGTTCACAATCGCAAGACTCAGAAACAGCCCAAACTTCCAACCGTAGAAGATATGATAGAGAAAGTATGATATATCCACACAGTGGAATCACATGCAGCCCCCCAAAACAGTTATGAAAGCATGAAACACAGCAAGACATGGAAGGACCTGGAAATCATTATAAAGAGTGAAAGTAGCCGACAACAAAAGGATAAGTATTGTATGAGCCAACTTCTATAAGGAAAAACACCAATTAAACAAATCTTTGAGACCAACTCCCAAACAAACAGGTAGAGAACCTACCTATTTCCCCATGAACCATACATTACACCTATTATAAACACATCTAAAAAAGCCACCTCAAAAGAGGACATCAGCTGGTATCACTACCTCAAGAAGAGGGGAAAGGGAATAATCCATCCATCTGATGCCATACATTGAGACAGGTCAAGATAAATCAACACCCAACAAAAATAAGAAGGGAAGATTATTGGAAAGTACAGTCAATATAGGGGAGGGGAGCATCTTGATTTCAGAAGAGGCATTTATACTTCTGTTGGTAGAAGGTTGTTCCTTCTAGGGAAAGGAGCAATCTCACATCAGGAAGGGACTCTCCATAATAATTATAAAGAACCAAAGGGGAGAAGAAACCCAGCACTCTGTTCTAACCCTCAGTGTACCACATCATGTGCTACATACACTATGAAGACCTTAGACTCTGGTCTTTCGGGGAAAATGACATTCACAGAATGTGAATGGAAATTTCACAGAATGAATTGGGCTCAAAATTACCAGTAGCCCTTGTACTAAAATTCCCTGTTAAAAACAGAAACAAAAGACAGCCACCCCAAGATTGTAGAATTGGAGGTCATTAGACCTTGGTTAGGTTCCATGACCTTGCAGGTGACCCAGAACCACCAAAAATGTCTGATCTCATTGCCCTCCTTCCTTTAATATGAAATGTACTTATCAGAAAGACAAAGAGCTGCCCTTGTAAAGAAATGTTGCTGGAAATTTCCACCTAGCACCAACCCCTTGGTCAAAGCTCACTCATTTAAGAATTAAACCTATACAAAGCAACAACTCACAGACAGTGATTTGCCGGAGGTCTATAGTTTCATATTCTCCTTTTCTCAACAGTATTTCAAATTTTATGCCATTGGATAACTGATTGATGCTATCAATGGAATTCTCTATATTGCAGGGGGATGATTGAAAATTTCACTTGTTCTAAAATGATGAGACTGCTAAAGTAAATCAGTGTTATATGTAACCCAAGGACAATGGAATAGATTCTAGGCTCTCACTTAATTCACTTAATTCTCTCCCTAATCCAAGAACAGTTCTTATGACATGACCCAGCTCAATACTCGCCATCATGGAGAAATCACCAGGGGTGGTACAGCAAAGTGTGGTGAAGAAAGCATATGGTGTTGGCTATCAATAGTAATGCCATTTGAGTGTTAAAGGCTCATATTCATATAAGCAGCTATATAAGAGAGGTGTCAACTAATCTCCAAGGAAGCATGCCAGCCTGTGCGATCCAAAGATGACAAGGAATAAAACCCCAACACAACATATCAAAAGGTGTCAGAGCTCAGATTGTGAACACCCAATTTGAAGAAGGTGGAGAACAGTGGGAACCCAAAATCCATCTGCAGAGTACCCATGGGGATTAATGTTCTTGCAGATCCCCTCTGACCACAGTCCAGGGAGGTAAATAACCCTACTAACAGACGGATTTGTTCTAGGTTTACATATTTCTTGCTTGTTTCTCTAAAGAAGTTTTCTCTCTCTCTTATTTTAATAGTGCCAGTGATCTTTTCATTCCTTTTTTTGGTCTTTGGTGTGTTTCCTGGTATACAAAGCACAGAAGTGGTGAATGCATAGAGACAATAATTGATGTAATGGCTTATCAAGGACATGGGGAGGGGAAGGTTGGGAAATGCTGGAGTGAATGTGGAATACCAGAAGAAGGAAGATGCACTGGGAATGATTATGATGATGTATATACAACTCTTTTTAAATAAGACCGAACTATGAAAAGCGTTATCGCAATAAAAGTATCGGGGAAAATTAAGTAGATCATAATTTTAAAAGGAAGAACATGCTCAGTATATCTCAAACTGAAAGAACTCAAGAAAAAATTCAAGCCTTAAGTTGCACTAGTGAATGATGCTATAGATAAAATATTGAATGATGCAGGAAGCATAAAAAATGAGATTAAAAGAATACACAGTCACTCTACCAAAAAGAACTAGTCGACATTCAACCATTCCAAGAGATAGCATGTGTTAGTCTGGGTAGACTAGAGGAACAAACTTCATAGATGCGCATATGGATATAAGGAAAAGGTTTATATACAAGAGGAACAGGACATTGAGCTCAGTCCAGTTCAAAGTCATAAGTCCGATATTAACCCATATGCCCAAAATCAGTCTATAAAGTCTCCTTCCGACTCACGAAGTCACAGGTCAGTGGGTGCAGAATCCCGGCACTAGCAGGGGTCTCCACATGGCTCCTCACTTCCAGGACTCAGGGTCCATCAACAGCAGAAGCAACTCATCGCTGGCAGAGGTCTCCATGTGGCTGCCCCAGTTTCAGAGGTTTGGCTCCATCAGGGCAAAGCTTAGTGGTTTCTCTGCCGGCTCCTCCAGCTTCTCAGAGGCTGCCATCTTGTCTTGTCCATGATTCATCGTCTCTGAGACTAACTCCCCACAACTGGGGAAGATAGCTTCTCATCTTCACGAGGGAAATATCGTGAGATTTCCCAGAAGTTTCAGGAGAAAGCCATGCCCACATAGAGGCCTCTTTGGCTACTCAATGGCTATCTCCAGATTAACAGACTAGACTCCATCCCTACATTTCAATCACAAAATTAACATAAGCACATGACTGCCGCATAGCATATGACCAAGAACCAGTGGTGCTGAAGGATGAAGCTCAAGTGGCACAGGAAGCATTAGCCCAAACAAGGCTCCAGGAATTGATGGAATAGCAATTAAAATGTTTCAACAAGAGGATGAAGCACAGGGAGCACTCACTCATCTATGCCAGGAAATTAGGAAATCAGTGACTTGGTCAACTAACTGGAAGAGATCCATATTTATATCCTTCCCCAAAAGGTGACCCAACAGAATACTCATATTATAGAACAATATCATTGATATCGCAAGCAAGTAACATTTTGCTGAAGATCATCTAACAGCAGCTGCAGTGGTACATTGACAGAGGTTCAGATTAGATTCAGAAGAGGAGGTGCTACAAGAGATAGAATTACTTATGTCAGATGGACCTTGACTGAAAGCAGAGAATACCAGAAAGATGTTTACTTGTGTTTTATTGACCACGACAAGGCATTCAACTGTGTAGACCATAACACATTATGGGTAACCCTGAGAAGAATAGGAATCCTAGAATCCGACACTGTGCTCATTCAGGACTGAACATACATCAAGAGACAGTTGTGAGACCAGGACAAGGGAAAACTGTGCGCTTTAACACCAGGAAAGGTGTACATCAGAGTTGCAGTCTGTTACCATACTTACTCAGTCTGTGTGCTGAGCAAATCATAGGAGAAGCTAGATTATATGAAGAAGAATGTGGCATCAGGATTGGAAGAAGACTTATTAGCAACTTGGAATATGTAGATAGCACAACCTTGCTTGCTCACATGGAAGAGGACTTGAAGCAATATCTGATGAAGATCAAAGAATGGATTATGTCGCTCTGCAGGATGGGAGGGGACCCCTGGGGTAGACTGCTCTCTAGATCTTTTTTTAATCGTTTTATTGGGAGCGCATACAACTCTTATCATAATCTGTATATCCATCCACTGTATGCAAAGCACATTTATCCATTTGTTACCATCATCCTTCTCAAAACATTTTCTTTCTACTTAAACCACTGGTATTAGCTTCTTTTTCTACTCCCTCTCTGCTTCCCCTCCCTTATGGGCTCTTAATAATTTATAAATTATTATTATTTTGTCATATCGTACACTGTCTGATGTCTCCCTTCTCCCAATTCCTTGTTTTTTTTTTGGGGGGGGGCAATCACTGCCCTCTGGTGGGAGTGGGAGGCCCATCCTTGCTCCTGGAGAGCTGCTGCTGGATTTGAACTGCCAACCCTGTGGGCCGTAGTCCCGCACACAACCACTACGTCACTGGGGCTGAGTCCTTACCCACTTCCTTGTTGTCCATCCCCCAGAGGGAGGGTTATATGTAGATCCTTTTAATGAGTTCCCCCTTTGTACTCCATCTTCCCACCACCCACCCTCTCACCTCCAGTCCTAGCTCTAGATTGTTATCACTGTTTTTGTTGAGTCTTCCTACCTCAGAGTCTTTGAACCTGTAGTGCTGAGTTGCTGGAGGGGGTGGGGTATCGAGGACATTCTGGAAAGAGGAGAACGCCACACCTTGGGGCTCCCAGGGAGTGCCAAGTCAGAACACAGCGGATGCCCCTCTCCCTGGCTTGCAGACTTCTGCGGGTGACCAGCTTCCAGCAGTTCTGGGGCCTTTCCTACAGAAAGCTAAGCGCTTTTCGTCAAAGGTTCAGGGTAAAGTAGCCAAGGCAGGCTTTTTTCCTGGTCCAGCTTCCCTTCGGCCCCTTGCAGCGCTACCTCTGGGTTTGGTGTATTTTGAGACAAGAAAGCACCAAGGAAGTGACATTATATAGTGAAGCACTGATTAAGCTGCTAAGTACACCTCCCGTTTATTACCTCAAGCCACCCCAATCTGAAAGCTATAAAAACTACTGATCTCATTTTTAAGAGAAAAACACTGCCGTTGAGTCTTTGTGACCCTACAGGACAGGGTAGAATTGCCCCTGTGAGTTTCCAGAACTCCTTTTTTTTTCTTTTCCAGATTTCCTTTTAAAATTTATTTTAATAGATCATTTTATTGGGGGTTCTTACAGCTCTTATAACAATCCACACATCAGTTGTGTCAAGCAAATATATACATATGATACCATGATCATTTCCAAAACATTTTCTTTTACTTGAGCCCTTGGTATCAGTCCTTCTTTTCTCCCCTCCCGTCTTGTGAACCCTTCATAATTTATACATTATTTTGAGCGTCATGTTTACACCGTCCGCTGTCTCTCTTCACCCATGTTTCGGTTGTGGGTCCTCCTGGGTTGGGGGTCGGAGTGGATGTACGATCGTTGCGAGTGGTTCCACCTTTCTCCTCCTTCACCCCCCACCTTCCTCCTACCCTCATGGTATCATTACCTCATTATTGGTCCTGCATTCTGTGTGTCAAGAGCTCTGTATATGTTCTTTTCTATCCAGATTTGTAAAATAGAATTGGGGTCATGATAGTGGCAGGAGGAAGCATTAAAGAACTGGAAGAATGGTGTGTGTTTTGTCAGTGCTATACTACATTTTGGCTGGCCCGTCCCTTCCTTGTGATCCTTTTGTGAGGGAATATCCAATTGCCTACAGATGGACTTTGGGTCTTCATTCTGACCCTCCTTGTTTGAATCAAAATGGTTGTTTGTGTAGGGGTCTTCTGATGCCTGATACCAGATCCCATGGACACCTTGTGATCACATGGCTTGGTGTGCTTCTTCCATGTGGGCTTTGTTACTTCCCTGCTGGAAGCTTGCTTGTCTTTAAGACCTTTAAGCCTTTAAGACCCCAGACCACACATCTTGTAATAACCAGGCATCGTCAGCTTTCTTTACCACATTACCTTATGCATTCCAGAACTAGCTCTTTCGAGAGTAGAAAGCCCTAGCTTCCTCATGTGGAACAGCAGGTGGTTTCAAACTGCTGACCTTGCAGTTGGCAGTCCAAAGTGTAACCACTACTCCTCGAACATTTAGATTCACCAAATCACTTGCCATTGTCCTATCTTCGCTGCGCTTAGGGCCTGGCAACTCTAAACGATGTAAAAATTAAATGAGAATTCTACTTCAAAAGAGAGAAAGAGCTCCATTGATGCAACACATTCATTGGTAAATCTTCTGCACAAAACTTGTTCAAAGTATTGAAAAGCAAGGATGTTACTTTGAGCACTCATGTGCACCTGACCCAGACCATGGTTTTTCCATGGCTCCAAATGCATGTGAAAGTGGCACATTGAATTAAAAAACCCGAAGAATAAATATGTTAGAATTAGGCTGGGGGCAAAAATACCACAGACTATCAAAAGGACAAGCAAATCTGTTTTGGAAGTACAGCCAGCATGCTCCTTAGAAGCAAGGATGGCGAGACTTCATCTCACATACTTTGGACACGTTGTCGGGAGCGATCATTCTCTGAAGAAGGGCATCCGGCTTGGTAGAGTTGAGGAGCCCTCAACAGGACAGAGTGACACAGTGACTTCAACAACGGGCTCCAACGTAAGCGCAATTTTGAGGACAGCACAGAGCTGGACACTGTTTCCTTCAGCTTTCTATAGGGTCACTGTGAACCAGAACTGGCTGGATGGCACCTAGCAGCACTAACAATATGGATGTAAGAGGAGCAACTGAATCCTGGGAAGAGGAGATAGAGATGGGAGTCTACCCATTGGATGACACAAGCCACCTCTGCCCATTCCTTGTGTCCAGCTAGAATGGTGCCGAGAGGTCATCAGAACTACAATTAAGGCTTCATGTCAGTGGTTCCTACACAGTTCACCAAGTGTTCAAAGCAGTGCAAGAATGTGGGTACCTGATAAAAAAAATCACTGGATAAAGACAAATCTACAATTGGCAGTTATACCCAACCCCTACCAATTAAGAGCAATGGATGCATATATCACTCTCATATAAAAAGTTCAGCACTGGCTCGAATAGGAGCTGGAAATATGGGGAATTCAGGACAAATGATCCTTTAGGATCAATGGTGAGAGTGTTGATACTGGGAGAGTGGAGGGAATGTGGAGTAGAAAGGGGGAACCGATTGTAGGGATCTACATATAACCTCTTCCCTGGAGTATGGACAACAGGCAAGTGGGTGAATGGACACATTGGGCAGTGTGTGATATGACAAAATAATGATAATTTGTAAATTATCAAGGGTTCATGAGGGAGAGGGAGTGGGGAGGGAGGGGAAATATGAGGAGCTGATACCAAGGGCTTAAGTAGCAGGAGGATGTTTCAAGAATGATGATGGCAACAAATGTACAAAAGTGGTTTGCATACAATAGATGCATGCATTGATTGTAATAAGAGTTGTGTGAGCCCCCAATAAAATGATTTTTTAAAAAAATTCAGAGCTAGCTAGTTTGGGTTGCATATGGCGGCACCATGACTACCAGGGATTCTAGCTCTTTCTGCTCATCCATTCACAGTACACAACTCAATCTGGTTAAAGATTGCTTCTCGATCTCTGTCTCGAACACCAGCATGCTGGAGTTAGTACAAGGGACAAAGGGTGGTTCATACCCTTAAGTCTCCTCCATGTCATTTCACAAGACAGTTCTGTTGTCATTCTAGGTTGCCATGCTCAGCTGCACAAGTGCCTAGGAAATGTAGTCTGTTCATGCATCCAACGGAATGTAACCACATCTCCATGAGTAAAGATCAAAGAGACAGTGGATCGGGGGCATGCCTAGCCATCTCGACCATTCCACAGCCTGAATACGTTATGGGTCTTTTTAGTCTCTGTACTTGTGTTTCTGTTTTCATTTCTGAGCGATTGTCACTCTTCTGGCCTGGTCTTCTCTGTGTTTGGAGGAGTAAAGAAAAGTCAGTGCTGTTGAAGACTGAGCCACACGGGTAGTAAGGGCCTAGATCTCTGAGCTCAGCAGGTGGGGCAGGGATGATTGTGAAGGATTCCCTCGATAAAAGCTCATGACTCAGTCACCACTCCCTTGTTCACTGCACCGTGAGGAAACTCCCTTCTCCAGAGCCTTCCTCGTGGCCCAGCAACACTTCTGAAATGGAATTCCCATTCTTTCACTAGCAACTGTGAGGTGGTCGTGGTTGTGCTGCAGGAAAAGCCTCAAATTTGAAGTGTGACTGACTTGAGTTGGAATTCCAGCCCTGTTACTCAGTTACTGTGACTTCTTAATTGGGTGAATTCTACCAGCTCTCTGAGCCTCAAATTCATGACTTGTAAAGCTCAAGTAGAATTATTGACCATGGAGGGGTGTTAGGAACTAGTAGACATGTAGTATATTCTCTGATGCATTTATTGAGCACCTGCTCTGTGCTAGACAAAGTGCTTGTCAATAGAGAGAAGAGTAAGCAAGCAATAAATAACATAAAGCCTATCCCTGCTTTACAGAGCTTTCAATTAAGTGAGGTAGAAGGATATTGGAATCGGGCGGGGGAGCAGTTAATCACAAATACAGTGGTATTAGGAAGAAGTTCCAGATGCTTAAGAGCGGACTGCAGTTCCCTGCCCTAGAATGGGTATAAAGACATGGCTCCTGAAGAAGCGACAATATCTGAAGCCTAAAGAATAAATGGAGTACCCCTCTCTCAGTCTCCCACCCCCTCCCCCCATCTCCTGTTGCCGCCTCAACATGTATCTGTGTTTAGAAATTCCGACCTGGGATTGTTATAGCCACCCTTTACATCTTTTATTAATTTTTTTTTGTTATCGTCCAATGAAGGAGCCCTGTTGGCATAGTGGGTTATGCATTAGCTCTAAATGCAAGGTCAGGAATTGGAACCCATTAACAGCTCCATGGTAGGGAGAGGGAGTGTTCTTCTCTCAGAAAGACCCACTGTCCCGCAAACCCCAAAGGGCAGTTCTACTCTGTTCTACAGGATTGTAGATTTGAGTCAGAATCAATTCAGTAGTGGTGAGTTTTTTTTTGGGGGGGGGCATCACTGCCCTCTGGTGGGAGTGGGAGGCCCAGCCTTGCTCTTGGAGAGCTGTTGCTGGATTTGAACTGCCATCCCAGTGGGCTGCACTCAACCACTATGCCACCGGGGCTCGGCCTGTGAGTTTGGTTTTTGAAAGTTTTATTGTCCTAATGACATTCTCAATGGTATCTGCTCCTGATATATAATTATCTACAGGTCACTTGACCCAGGGACATCCTTGTTCACTCTCAGAAAATTATAGCCCACCATCTCCTTTAGAAGATCCAGAGTAAGTATTACAGAATCTTTCTTGTACAAAACAAACCATGTTGTTGTTGTTGTTGTCTTCTTTTTCTCTTTCAGGGGTTGTAGACTCTTTTTTTCCTCTCCAGGCTGATGTGACAGTCTTCTTTGGGTCCTATTCCTGAGAGTATTCTCTAGTGATCTCCTCCATAAATTAGCTGCTTTCTCTCCATTTGCTTCCCTTATGCTTTCTTTCCCCCTGTCTACTGGGTTGTAACTGTACTTGGCTATCATTCAGCTTATCTTTCAGCCTCTTTGAAAGAGACTGGTGTGGATATTGCTAGTGACCACTGTCCTTGAGATCTAGCTTGTCAAAAAAACTCTTGTACTTTTTTTTTTCAATTTTTGATTGTGATCCACGTGAAAATTTACAGAGCAAATTGGCCTTCCTTTCAATGATCCACACACACACCTTGATTCACAGTGTTGATTGCAGTCCCCACAATGTAACAACACTCGTTCTGTTGTTTACTGTTTACTTAATGGAGTAGCATGAGCCAATGCAGTGATTCCCAATGACCCCGCTTCCTTGGGTAATCCCCTTCCATAGGTAACAGAGTTCTCTGTGTGGCTGACAGAATAAGGCAGAAACAAATTACTTCCAACATAGGATTCTAAAAGATTTGACTTCATCTTTCTGATCCTTTGCTCTAGGGAAGTCAGGCAGTCTATGGAGAAGGTCACGTAGAAGGAACTAGGGTCTCCAGCTGGCAGTCTATGGAGAAGGTCATGTGGAAGGAACTAGGGTCTCCAGCTGGCAGTCTATGGAGAAGGTCACGTGGAAGGAACTAGGGTCTCCAGCTAAAAGGAAGCAATCAACCCAGGTCTGCAGTAGGGGTGTGAGTGAGAGTAGAAGCTGTCTCTCCACTCCTAATTAAACTTTCAGATGAAATGGCAGTCCTAGCTGATCAATCCATTGCAACTTCATGAGAGATCCTGACCACAAACCACTCAAATAAACGGCGCTCGATTCCTGATGGCCAGAAACGGTGTGGTAATAGATGCCTGTCATGTCAAGTTGTTATGCTTGCGGGTAACGTGTTACACAGCAACAGAGAACCAATACAGACTGAAAAAGAAAGATGGAATATTCTTTCTTTTCTCTCCTCCCCTTCCCCCCCAGTACTTTTACTGGGGGCTCTTACATCTCTTATCATAATCCACACATTCATCCAGTGTGTCAAAAACATTTGCACATATGCTGCCATCATCATTTTCAAAGCATTCTCTTCCCACTTGTGCCCCTAATATCAGCTCTCCATTTCTTCCCCCTCCTGTTCCCCCTTGATAAGCTATAGATTATTTCTATATCTTACATCATTCTCTGTTGTCCCTCACTCACTTTCATCCCATTCATCCCCCAAGAAGGGGTTATAGGTTGATTCTTATGATCTATTCTCCCTTTTCCCCCACCATCCCTTAATCCTACTGGTATCTCTACTCTCATTGCTGGCCCTGGCGGGGGGGTTATCTATCCCGCATTCCCTTTGTTGCAGTGTGCATGTAGCAGTGTGCATGTCCTGGTCTACTTCAATTTGTAAGGTGGATTTGAGGTCATGATACTTGGGTGAGGGAAGCATTAAAGAACTACAGGAAAGTTGTGTGCTTCGTCTATGCTATACTGCACCCTGACTGGATCATCTCTTTCCTGTGACCCCTTTGTGAGGGAATGTCCAATTGCCCACACATGGGTTTTGAGTCTCCGCTCCATGCCCTACCCAATTCACATTGGGTATGGTTTTGTTCTGGGTCTTAGATGCCTGATACCTGATCCCATTGACACCTCATGATCACACAGGCTGGTGTGCTTCTTCCATGTCAGCTTTGTTGCTTCTCAGCTAGATGGGTGCTTGTTTATCTTCAAGCCTTTAAGACCCAGATGCTATATCTTTTGATAGCCGGACACCATCAGCTTTCAGAAAAGCATAAGCAAAGGCATTGTGAGGAGGACAGTGTCTGTGTGGAGACCAGTGGGACCACATCATGACATGAGGCCAGAGTGTGTGGCTTTCTTCTGGGATCTTTCCTGTCCAGAACTGACACCCAAGAGGCCCTCTATGAATAAGGCTATTAAGGATGGAATTTTTCAGACAAACTGCAGATGGTGCCTCTCCTCTAGCTTCCTGCACATGCCCTAACCACAAAATGAAGGACGTCCCATTCTCCTTCCCATGCCGCCTTCTGTTTATACCGTGTTTTTTTCCCCCTGGGTTTCTCATTTACAGTCACCAGATGTTAGCTGCTTTTAAATGTCTGGTTGTGCTCATAGAGTTCTGGGACAGAAATGCGGTGCAGCACTACAGAGTTATAAATGAGCCTATTAAGGGAGGTGGATTTGCTAAAAGGTCGCCTCTGTTCCACCTGGTCTAAAGCATCACTCACATGATCGATGATTCTAGATCCTTCATACATGTTTTGAACCTCAGCACATTCTTAATGCCTCAAAAGTTTCCAATTAAAGTCAAATGGCTCTTGGCAAGCTCCAAGGCATTTTTACTAACTAAAATAAATCATTGGGAATGCTCCACGCTTTATGACTTCTTCACGAAGTTAAGGATAATCAGTTTGGAGTCAGAGGTTTAGAGACCTCTGTGGGTGGAAAGACCTGGAGGAAGCATGCCGGTGCCGAGAGCTCACGTGCATGGGTGGCAGAGCTGTGTCCATTTGTGAGTCTGCTTTTGCACAGTCCCTATCTGCATGGGCTCCTGCTATCCGCTTCCCTGTTAAGAATACAAAGGAACAGAGACAGGCAGTACTTGGTGATGGGTACCCAGTGGGTGAGATGGAAGGAAGTAAAAAGTTTGCAGTGAGATCCCCTTAGCTCTTAAGTCCAGTCCAGCTTTATGAACTCACTGAGTCCCTGTTTCCCCACATATAAAAGGAGATCTTTGTCCCTCTCTCTGGTTTACCAAATAGACAAGTGAATTTTACAAAAGCCTCCTGACATAGGAAATTCTGGGATGTCAGTGTCAGGATGATCCCCTTTTGCTTCTTCCCAAAGTGGTTGAAGGGGCCCACACCAAGAGGACTCTGTTGGGTAAAGAGACCTACCACTCCTTTCCACCCCCTCCCTACATGCTACCTTGCACTCTAAGTAAATCCCTTGAACAATACGTATATAGCTCGGATTCCTCCAGATTCCTCCAGATCTTGGCATCTTTGGTATGATGCTGAAGTTTCAATTCTAGGCTTACTGCTATGGAGAGAAGCTTCTGTGAAGAGCTCGCCATGCCTTCTGGGAGTATTAGTAACCCTGTTTGTAGCATTTGATCCCAACGCTTGGAGGATACACACCAACAATCCCTTCTCTTCTTTCTCTGTCTCCTAGAGGTCCCACTTGCTCCTGAGGCACTGCCCTTTCCTTGCAAATAGAAATTAGGAAGGTCCTCCTTTCAATGGCTTATGGTCCTGTCCAAGGATTCAGTCTTAGAGGAGGAGAAGGAGACTCAGACTGATTTAGGGGCATGTGGTGAATGTGTGTGGCTTGAGTTTAGAGTGGGCAAAGCTGCCCTGATGTCTCCCTGCAACTGCGTTCTCAGAGAACTGGCATAGACAGTGCTAAAACCACAGTATTCAAAGATAGGATCAGATTCTGGTTGGGGGATTGGTGCAAAGATATAATCTTTCTGGCCTCAGGATACTGGACAGTGCCCTGTGGGATAATAATAGGTTAGAAAGAAAGTATTTGCACCATGAACCAGAGACTGGTACCAGGGGGAAGGCCTGGGTGGGTGTATTTGTCCTGGGGAAGCAGATGAGAGTGGCTGTAGATGGGACCCGAGATCATCCCTCCCTATAACCAGGACAATGTCCCTCTGATAAATGATGTTCAGAGATTCAAGAGTTGCAATATCATGTGGCCTGAGGTACAGAATCAACTCAAAAGCAGACTCACTTCAAACCCTGCCTTCTCTGCGCATGAAGATATTCCCTCGGGGGGGGGGGATGGAGTCAGGGGTTCTCCAAGGGCCTGGAAGTACCTGGCAGGGAGTTATTGCACTGGAAATTGGGATGTCACAGTGGGCCCACTCAGAGGGGCTTGTCACCTGTCCCTGACATGACAACTCAAAGGTCCAGGGAAGGATGATGTTGGCTTGAAGATCTAGCTATAAATTCTGCGTTGGGCTATGACTCCTCTGTGCTGAGGCTTCACAGCTGGCTACCAGATATCCTGGGCAAATTCACACCACTGTGAGGGTGTGAACCAGTACCATGTCCAGGTCCAAGCTCCCATGGCCAACCTAAGGGCTGCTCGCCTTTGGTCAAACTACATTCTCCTGGCATCCCACCAAGAGTGGGTCACGTGTGCCCTTTTCAGGGCTCTTCCCAGTACCCTGTGACCTTGGAAAGATGGTCAGATCCACGTGCTGGTCAGAAGCCCTCCCTACTGCATCCCACCTCCTCCTGCCTGTGACAGCTGCCTCTGTGCAAGTAGCTTCTGCACATCAGGTCCTACCTTTCCTGAGTACAGCTTAGCATAGTGGTGCTCCAATCAGAGAGGGATCAGGGAGTGCGTTCAGGGAGGTGGGAGAAGGTGATGGAAGGGTGGGGGAACACCCTTTACCTTTCAGTCCTCACAGTTGCCACTGCCTTCAGTTTCCACAGTAGTCCTCGCTCCTTGAAGTTCCCAGACCCCCCAGTTTCACACTCCTCATGCTTGAGTCCCCATAGGATTTCTCTCCACGTCTCTTCCTCCTGCTCCCCCTTTCATGAGGCGATCCGTAACCTGAGTCACACACCTGTCCTGTCCTGGATGCCAGGCGATCTACGGGATGCCTCCTCCATTGAGAAGGAGAGGGAGCAAGCCCTCTGATTTAGCTGCCTGCCCACTGTGAAGCTCAGGCCATGCTCTGAGCACTTCCACTGATGCCAGGTAGTGAGAGTTTGACCTCCACTCTCGCCCCATCCCCACAGCACATAAGTCACCCTCACTGCATAACAGAGGGCTGTGGACTCGCTGATGTCATATACCCAGACACTGACAACAGCCAAGCAGACTGTAAATGAACCTGCTTGTTGATCCAACAATATTTACTGAGTACCTAGTCAGAACTTCCGGTGTTCTGGGTGGGTAGAGGTTATGTGTTGGTATGCAGTCCTCATGGTTGACAGTTCAAAACCACCGGAGAAAGACTGGACTTCCTACTCCCCTAATGAGCTACAGTCTCAGAACCCCACAGGGGATCTCTGTGAGTCAGTACTGCCTTGAGGGTCATGATTTTTTGAGTCAGAACTTGGACTAACCTGAGATCCGAGAGTTCAATGCTCACTGCCTCTTTCAGGAGACAGACACAGAACCCCAATTTCAGCTTCCTGCGTAGCACTCTAATCCGCCGCAGCACTCCACCCTGTGACCTGTGAAGCCATTGCCTAGTTTCCAGCCATTGCTATTGTGTGCCTGAACCTCAGCTTCGTTGTTTGCAAGATGAGATACTGGGAAAGCCAAACCTACTCAGGCCATTGCTGCAAGCCGGTAATGATGAGGAAGCCTGGGTCTACCAGATGCAGGCCTCTCTAGAGTCTAGGGTGGAAGTTGTTTGGAACATCCATTTGTTTGGGATGCCAAGAAGATCGCAAAGAATGAAGTCATGATCCAGAGAAAGACTCTGACCCTAGGTTATTACATAAAAGAAAACGAGAAAGGTGGAATCTTGTTTTCTCACTGCTATGACCTTGACTGAATCTGCTTATGGTGCCATTGCAGGGTTCCATTTAGAAAATCTGCTTCCAAGTAACCTGGTGGTATAGTGGGTTACACATTGGGCACAAGGCCAGCAGTTCAAAGCCATCAGCTGTCTGTGGGAGAAAGATGTGGCTTTCTATTCTTCCCCCGTCCGCCCTCCCTCCCGACCTACTCTCCTTCCTACCTTGATAGCTTCCCTTCCCTGCCCTCTCCCTGCTCCTACTCCCATGCCTGACAAACTCTTACACTTCAGTCTTATCCTTTGGCGTGCAAATCATGTTTCTTTCTTTCTTTTAAAGATAATTATAGTATCATAAAATATTTATCTTTATGAGATTGACTACCTTTGCTGATCATTATGTTCTCTAAGTTTGTCCATGTCTTATGATAGTTAACTGACTTGCCTTTGTTTTTGACTGATGCATAATATTCCACTGTATGAATGTACTAGAGTTTTATCCATTCCTCTATAGTTGGAGTTTGGGGCTGTATCTATCATTTTGCTATTATAAAAGTTGCTGCAATAAATATAGGTGTTCAGATGTCTGTCCATATTTTGTTCTTTATTTCTTTAGGATGTATATCAAGTAGAGAGATTTCAGGATCATAAGGTATTTTTATTTGCTTAAGAGTGCACCTTACTGATTTCACAGTGCTCCTACAATTTTTAAATTCCACCAGCAATGTATGAGCAGTCCACTCTTAACATTCTCACTAACATTTATTATTTTGTCCTTTTTTTTTGGTTTTGTTTTACTAAGAGTATCAGTGTGAGGTGGTATCTCATTGCTGTTTTCATTTGTATTTCTCTTATTACAGATGAATATGAACATTGATGGCTACCTGGAAGTTATCTTTAGTAAATTATCCTGTGTCCATTTTTTAACTGACTTACTTGTATTTTTGCTACTGAGGTATTGTAGTTTTCTATAGATTTTTGAATTTTCCTTTTATCTGCTATATCATTGCTAAGGATATTTTTCTCAATCTGTGGCTTTTCTTTGAATTCTTTCATTGAAGTCTTTTAATGTCCATTAATGTCCATTAGAGGTCCTAATCCTCTACTTCATCTTCAGTAGTGTGGGTCTTTTTTATTATGCTCTTTTATTATGTCTTAGGGTCATTAAATTGGTTTTGATTTCTTCATTGATCATCTTTATTGTTCTAAGGTTTATGCTTAAGTTTTTAATCCATCTTAAATTTGGTTTGTACATGAGATGAGGTATGGGCCCTGTTTCATTCTTTTGCAGGTGAAGATCGAATTTTTGTAGCCGCATTTATTGAAAATGCTATCTCTGCTCCCAATTAATGTGTTTTAGCTCTTTACCAAAAATCAGCTGTCTAACTTGGTTGTGTGTCTGGGTGCTCAATTCTAACCCACTGGTGACTGAGCCCTGGTGGTGTATGCTTGTGTGCAGAATTGCGGCCCACTGGGTTGGAGGTTCAAATCCAGGAGCAGCTCTCCAGAAGCAAGGCTGGGCCTCTTACTCCCACCACCAGGGCAGTGATGCCAAAACAAAAACAAAAACAAAAGCAAAAAAAAAAAAGCCCATTGGTTTTCATGTCTATCATTGCACCGGTACCACACTGTTTTGATTACCATTTGTCTAGATAATAGGTTTTAAAGTGTGGGAATGAAAGAGCTTTTGTTTTGTTTTTATGTTTAAGAGCATCTTTCTTATACTGGCTTTTGTTCTTGACCACATATAGTTGGGAGTGATTTTTCCATTTCTTTGAAGAATTGTGATGTATTTGAATCAGAGTACAATGAATTTATAAAGTGTTTTGGTATAGTGACATTTTCACTATATGTAGTCTTCTTATCCAGGAATATGGGATCTTGGACATTTTTGTAAGATTAGTTTGGTTTCTTATAGAATTGTTTTATAATTTTTGTTGTACAGGTCTTTTGTTTCTTCAGAGAGATTTATTTGTTTGTAGATATTTTATCTTTTGGGTAGATATTATAAGTGGTATTATTCTTTTAACTTCCTTTTGGGGTCATCTGTTTAAGTTTAAAAGAATCCAATTGATTTCTATCTGTTGATCTGATAGCCTACTAAACTGCCAAATTTTTCAATTAGCTCCAGTAATTTTTAAATTGATTCTTAGGGGTTTTCTATATATAGGATGGTATTTGCAAATAAAGAGAGTTTTGCTTCTTCTTTGACAATATGTTTATCTGATGTCTTATAGCTCTGGCTAAGAATTATAAAACTATATTAAATAAAAGTGGTGTTAAAGAACAAGTGGTGTTAATATTTCTCTCCATGCTTGCCATTGGTTTGCATATATGGTCTTTATTACGCTGCCCTTTTATCCCTATTCTTGAGTGTTTTAAATCAAGAATGGATGTCAAATTTTATTAAATGCCTTTTTAGCATCTATTGATATAATCATATAATTCTTAGCCTTCATTTTGTTTACATAGTGGTTACATTGTTTTCCTAATATTAAGCCATCTTTGCTATGAAACCCACTTGATGCTGATGTATTATTATCATTTATTTCTACGTTTCATTGAATTTTTTTGCATGGAATCTTGGAGAATATTATGGCATCTATGTTCACCAGAGACATTGGTCTATAATTTTCAATGCTGGTGATGTCTTTGCCTGACATAGGTATAGGAGCTATACTTGCTTCATAAAATGAACTTGGTAGTATTGTCTGTTCATGTATTGTGAAATAGTTAATGTAGTATTAATGTTAATTCTTCTCTAAATAATTGCTAGAATTTGCTGGTAAAACCATCTGATCAGTTTTTTTTGATGTTGAGTGTTTTAAAAACGACTAGAACTATTTACTTTCATGTTATAGGCTTGTAGATATTTTCTACATCAGTCTGTGGTACTTTAGGTAGGTAATGTATCTCTAGAGATTTATTCATTACTTCTGGATTTTCAACTTTGTTGCAATACAATTTTTCATGATACTGTGTGATTATTTTATCTCAATTGATTCAGTTGTAACATCATCCATTTCATATATCATTTGTAAAATTTGCTTAAAAAATTCTTTTTGTTAAGCTTGCCAGTAGTTTATTTTGTTAATCTTTTTAAGAACCAACTTTTTGTTTTGTTGAATTTCTTTACAGCTTAAAATTCTGTTAGTATATGTGCCGCTGAAGCAAGCACACGTTTAAAATTCTTTTAGTTCATTTATATCTGATCTAATCTTTATTATTTCTTTTCTTCCAGTGTCTCATGGTTTTCATTTCTGGTATTTTTTCCAGTTGTAGTTTATGCCTTAGAGTGTTGATTTCAATTGATTCTTCCTTTTTGATGTGTGCAGTTATTGCTACAAACTACCCTCTGAGCACTGCTATTACCATGTTCCAGAGATTTCGATAAGTTGGATTTTCATTCTCCTTTGTTTCCAGGTATTTATTGATTGTATTCTTTCTTCAATTTCTTGGTGTTGCTTTAGTAAAGTTTCATTCAATTTTCATGCATTTATTTTTTTGGGTTGTTTGTCTTATGATTGATTTCTAATTTTAAGGCATTGTGATATTAAAAAAAAAAGATTTGTAACATTTAAATGTTTTAAAACTTATTGATACTGGTGGTGTGGCCCAAAATGTGATCCATTCTTGTGTAAGTTCCATGTACACTGGCAAAGAATGTAAAATATCTTTTGTTGGTTGACGCGTTCTGTGAGATTAAGTTGATTAATTCTATTGTTTAGTTCTTCTGGATCTTCATTGATCATTACCATTGATCAATCTTTGCTCATAGGTAATATGCTTTAATTTCCTAGTATTATCATCTTAAGGTTTATTTGGCTCTTCATTTCTATAAGAAATTGATTCATGTATTTTGAAGGCAAATATATTTTATTATGGTTATAGCTTCTTATTCAATTGAAACTTTCATGATTACATAATGATATTCTTTGCCTCTCATTATGTCTTTTTGTCAGGGATCAATATTGTTATTCCTGCTTTCTTTTGACTGCAGGTAGCTTGACATAAATCTTCCCCATTCAATTGGAATGCAATGAGTGGGTCAGGACCCCTATTTTTCATCCTTTGATATTTAGTCTACGTTTGTCTATAGCTGAAGTGTATTTCTTGTAAACAGAATATTAAAGACTTATGTTTTCTTTTTGTTTGTTTGGTTTTTTTTGGGGGGGGGCATCACTGCCTCTGATGGTCATGGGCGCTACCCAATGCTGCTCCTGAGAGCTGCCGCTGGATTTGAACCACCAAGCCTGCGGGCAGCAGTCCCGCACTCAACCACATACGCCACCGGGGCTCAGCCCTGACTCATGTTTTCTTGTCGTCTGTCTCTTAACTGATGAATTCAATCGATTTGCATTCCATGTCATTATAAGAATGGTTCTGTTTTCATCATTTATGACAATTTTGTATGTTGTGTTCCATTTGCTTTTAGATTTTCTTGTCATTGCTTCCATTGCTTTTTGTTTGTTTTTATCTGTGATTGGTAGATTTATTGTGCCAACCTGGCCCATAGGAACATGTGGGGTGAATAAGGTCACAGTTTGATTGGAGGACAAGGAGATAAATGGCTTGGCAAGCCACCCCTCGCCCCACTCCCCTCTCTCTCTTGCTCTCTAGTGATGAGATCAGCATGCTACTGCTTTAGCTAGTTCTCTGCCTCAACTTGTAAGGTACACTACCTGTGGTATGGTCAACCTATGGATTGTGTAGCTAGAGCGTGAGGTTCCTTCGAGACCTACTTTGCCACATTGCTGGAGCTTGAGGCTATTGGATCCTGCTGTCTTAATTGCTTGAGTTGGATATTTCATCTGGGTTTGCTTCGCTAAGCTCCTGAGCTGTTGACTGTTGGTGACCCATCCTGCTCTGTGCTGCCTGTGACTGGACTGGCTGCCTTGCCTTAGGGCAGATTCAACTCTCTGCTTCCTTGATCTTGGTCCCAGAAGTCCTTGTGAGAAGTGCTTCCAGTATATTAACTTCCCCACAGAAGTGAGTTGAACTGAGCCCTCTCTACTGCTGTGTGGACTAGTTAGCTGTTATATTCCTTTGCTTTATCTATCGATCTATCTGTCTGTTATCTATTTAAAAAATCATAAATGTACTGGTTTTGTTTCTCTAGAAAACCCTGTATACCATATTATCTTGCTGTTGAATATGCTTATATGATTTTTTCTCTTTTTTGTTTTATAGATATTTTAACTTTTGCATTGAGGACTATTTGTTTTCTTTCCAGTTCAAAAATTTGTTGTCTCTCATGAATGGTTTGATATTTTAGCGATTTGAATATTTATTTTCTATTCTGTTTCCTCTATTTTTTGTTTTATGTGTCTTTTCATTGCAGAATTTTTATTTGTGACTTTTAATTCATTGGTTCTCTGTGCAAAGAACTCCTGTTGCTTATTTATTTTATGTAAGGGTGGGATTGTCTTTACAAATTATTTATTATTTTTTCCTTATCTGAAAATGATTTGGTATAGGTTCCTGGATGGAAAAGTTTTCCTTTCAAAATTTGAATACATTAGCCCATCACTTTTTTGCTTGCTTGGTTTTGATACAGAAATATGGATTTATCCTTATTGGTTCACCTCTATGTGATTGTTCTCCCCCTATCCCCACCCCATACTGCTCTCAGAATTTTTTTTCCTTTGTGTATGAAAGATTGACTCTGAAGTGTCAGTGATTTTCTTTGGGGATACACTTTGTTCCTGAACTTCTTAAATAGTTACTCTGTGTTCTTCATTATATTAGGGAAATTCTTTAATACTGCACCAACTGTTTTTCTATAGCTAGTAGCTTTTCTTCTTTTCTGTGATATTTATCAAATGTAAATTATTCCTTTTGATAGTGTCATGGAATCCTTAGGTGTAGATTTTCTTTGGGTTTTTTTTTTTGGGGGGGAGGTGTTTGAGCTTGATCCTGTATTTTGGTCTTGAGAGGTTTGTCTTCGAGATCACTGATTCTTGATTGTTGAATTATTTCTAGCTTTTTGTTTATATTGTTGAGTTGGTTTTATAGAGCCACCTTAAATTCCTCTAGAGTATCCTCTGTCTTTTTTTTCTGTAGTTCTATCATTTTTTTCCCTCCAATTCTCA
>PVJH01031155.1:0-24062 GCA_004026705.1 Nesogale talazaci
CATGTGCTTCTTCTCAAATTAAGGGATTTCAACCTCAAATCAAAGGAAGGGTATCCATTCCTTACATCTAGTACAGGTGAGTTGGAGGTCAAGCCTAGTTATTTTAGTGGGATGTCTACATCAAATCCTTCTGGTGCTGCCTATGGTGGCTGTTGTATACCTCAAAGGACAGAGTTTAAAATCTCAGTAGCCTGAAAGGAAACTAGGTAAAAGTTCTCTGATTGGGAGCAATAAGGACACATGCTCCCCTTGTATTCTATAGAAGGATCATTAAGTAGTTCCCCTCTCCCTGCCAATGGGAGGTTGCTCCCCTTAGTTTACCTACCAACAGAGCAATCTCCTGCTCTGAAACAGACATGGCATGTCCTCCCCGGTCCCACACAACTTGAATTTACAGTAAGGTTCACTTATTATACTTAGGAGAGTGTATGTTGATTTGGAGTGACCTCATCATTGTGTTGTATGACAACAACTGAATGATGACTTCCTCTGCCCCTCCTTGAGAAACTGAGCTCAGCTGAGGTGAGGCTTTCTCTGTTGGAGTTATTTTTAAGACGTGAATGTAAAGGGGGTAGTAGATACCACTAGCCAGACTCACTACCTTATTGCTTGGGAGACCAAATTACATGATTTGAGAGAAGAAGCCTGCTTTCTTCTTGGTGGTCAACCTGATAGTAGTAAACTCATATGTTATTTGTCCTTTACTGACTGTCTAATTTCGCTCAGCATGATAGTGTCTGCCTTTATCCATGACACGAGTTGTTTCATGGTCTCGCCACTGTTTTTGAGGAATGCACAGTATTCCATTAACCATTTACTTATTTTCATGTAAGAAGCCAAAAGCTTAGTTTTTCTTTGATTAAAGCAGTCCATATTTATATTCTAAAGCATTTAAAATTGCAATAAATTGTCAAAAGTAATGGAGAAATAATAGCTCTTTAAAGTAACAAATTTATTATCTACTCTGACTCTATTATCAGAAATATGTAAATACCTAAACTTACTTAGAGCTAAGCAATGGATGGCAAACATATACAAATTTATGGCAAACACTACTGTGTCTGATGCCATAAAATGCTATTTTTATGTGAGCTATTTAATGTGCTTGTACATAATCTTATTTTCTAGTCGCAGAGTGAAATCATATTAGATGTAGTAGTCTTATCATTCAACTCTAATATAGCACTGCTATTTTACAAGTGCCTTTTACAAACCAACTCCAAGTATTTGCACTGAGTATGGGAACATTAATTTGATTTCCTATTGATTTTGAACACTGTGGTGAAGTTTGAATTTAATAGTGGGTTCTTTAATGATGCAATTTTTTTCCTCATAAATTTCTGTTCATCGATCAGAAATCTAGATATTTTGAGTGTAATGGAGCTTTTAGATTGTTCACAACATATCAGCAGTCAAAAAGATGAAATGAAATGTTTTCCTCTTGCATTATGACCTGAGGTTTGCAAAAGAGACAATAAATGTAATACAATTTTTAATTCTCAGGCAGTAAAAAGGCATTGGAATAAAACCCGAGTCAATTGCTTCCCTAAACAAGAAAGGATAAAGTAATTATTCCTCAGCACTCAAAAGAGTTGGAAAAAATTCAAGTAAACGTAATATTTGGATAAAGTTAAAATTATTCAGTAGAAGCTGTTTTCACTCTCACCCCTCAGTTGTGCTGTAGAATTTTTTTTTTTGCTTTTTTTTTTTAGGGGGGGCATCACTGCTCTCCGGTGGTGGGAGTAGGAGGCCCAGCCCCACTGCTGGAATTGAACCTCCTTCCCAGTGGGCCGCAGTTCCACGCACAACCACTACGCCACCGGGGCTCAGCCCCCAACAGCATGTCTTTTTTTGTTTTTGTTTTGTTTTGTTTTGTTTTGTTTTGTGGGCACCACTGCCTCTGGTGGTCGTGGGCGCTATCCAGTGCCGCTCCTGAGAGCCGCCGCTGGATTTGAACCGCCAAGCCAGAGGGGCTGCGGTTTCCCACTCAACCACTTACGCCACCGGGGCTCAGCCGTGTAGAATGGTGGTTTTAAGAGTAACATTTATTGAATAGCTTCTATGTTTCTGTGCAAAATTATTTGAAGGCATTTTCTTACTTAATCATCTATGTAATAGTACTATGTCCATTTTGCACTTGAAGTTGAGATTTAAAGGAACTTAATAGCTAGGAAGTCAAGTTGCTGTTACTCCAATATAGAGGTCTAACTCTTAATATTTGTAGCCTACAGGATTATGAGGGCCCCTGGTGGTGTTGTGGGTAAGGCAGATGACTGCTTACCCAACAGGCAGCAGCTTGAATTTGTCAGCTTCTCCATGGAGAAAGTTGTAGCATGTGTTTGTCAAGACTTACAGTCGGGGAAGTCTTCTAAGAAAGTTCAACTGTGTCCTAGAGGGCCACCTTGAGTTGGCATCAAATTGACAGCAGTGGGTTTGTTTCCTTGAATCTAACCAATTATTAAGTTGTTGGATTTTAATTATATTTCCAAATTATTATTGTAATTAGTGATTAAGAATACCGAACATTAAAATTAAAAATATCTATTTAGCTTTTGAAAGGAAGACATTGATCTTCTTCTCCCCAACTTTGTAGACAAACTATGACTCCGTGATGACAACAAGGGTCTCAGGCATGGGAGCCGTTGTGGGGGAGGTGTCAGACTGGGTGGCGTGCAGAGGGCCGCGCCACATTGGAACTCCTCAGGCTCCTGACACCAACAGAACTAGTCACTGCACTTAGAAGACACGTCAATCTTTCAGAGATTAAGTTTTGTTTCATTCTAGGAGCTCAATAAATTTTGTAAAAACAAAGACATGGTTATAAACTCAAGAGAAAACAGAGAAGCGGATAGTTTTATGAAATTAAAAAGACTACAGTCTTCTTCCCAAGCTCTCCATTCCCTATAATTCCAGAAACTTTTGTTTAGGAGCACTTTGTGCTGGAAAGGGCACATAGCTAAAGGAGAACAAGTGTTTGCCAGTGATAGCTGTACCTGAACCCCTAATTCATCTGCTGTCTTAGTGAATTGGGTTGGAAATGCAATGCTTAGGCCTTCTCTTCTTTGGCACTTAGAATCTCGGTGCTTTGTTTTCTTCCCTCCCTCCCTGGTTTCTTTTGATCCTTCCCTCTTTCTCTCCCCCGGCCCCCCCTCCCCCGATTCAAA
Organism: Nesogale talazaci; assembly: GCA_004026705.1. NCBI lineage: Eukaryota > Metazoa > Chordata > Mammalia > Afrosoricida > Tenrecidae > Nesogale > Nesogale talazaci. The sequence goes on from PVJH01031155.1 coordinate 3,165, forward strand.
ATAAGCAGTTCAAAATAACTTGACTGGTGTGGAATAGCTAAATCTAAGAGTGTGCAGCAGGCTGGTTGCCTTCTGTTTCTGCTGCTGTTCACTCGCTGGTTTCTTGCTAGCTGCAGTCTTCTTTCCCACCATGGGCTTCATTGGCTTCTTCAGAGCAATGTCTTTCTTTCCTCCATTCTTCCCTCCCAAGGGATTCTTGCTGGGAACTTCTTGTTCATCTGATTTGGCTTCTATATTACTGCTGCTGCCATAACTGCCCTGAACTTGTGATTCTTGGCTTGGCAAAGCATGATGCTTTGCTCATGATCTTGGGCATGACATTGGTTGAGCCTCAGCAGAATTCTCAGGTTTTACTGTGGGCTCTTCTCCCAGACTAGGCGAGGAATCTTCTTGCAGACTGTTCTGAGAGTTCTGTGGATCTCAGGGCTTTTCCAGACTCTGCTGGGGTCTGTGTTGATCATCTTGTGCATGGGAGGCTCACGGTTACTCTTTGAGCGAGGCAGCTTTATGCCAGATGCCATAGAGCTCATTCAACTGATAAGGAGTGCCCTCCATTCAGATGCAGGCACATCCCACAGTCCCACCAGGAGCGAGCTTCAAAATGTTCAGCTTGCTTCCATGCAGCAGAGTCAGCCCGGGGACGTTCTTGAAAGCTTTGAGTTCATTGTAGAGAGTGCACTGTGTCCTGTGCCAGATTCCATAAGGGTCTCTCCTTTTTTCCCTGTCTACCTTTCATTTTCTGGGTAGCATTGACCTTCTTGATATCACAGTAGGACTTAAATTCCTTAAGAAGCAAAACCACCAATTGTTCTTGTAGCCTTCAACAACTTTACCTTTGACCACCAAAGAAGGTTCAGGAACCTTCTCAATCCAATGATCTTTAGACCAGGGCATTTGGTGCTGGTAAGGTAGAAGCAGCCAGGGCAGAGCAGATGGTACAGCTGTGTCTACTGCCTGGTGTCAATGGCACCAGGTCTGGGTTGGCAAACAGATGGCCTCCACAACACGTATTTCCAAAGGCACCTTGGTCAAAATAGTAAAGTTCATAGCCTTGGACTCTGGTAATTCCAGCCACAGCTCTGCCAGAACCCCAGGACTCGGCTCTGGTCTGATGACCTGGTAATCATTGACCGCAGAGACTGACTGCTATATTTGCACAGGTTGGTGTCAACAGAATCAACGGTATCTGCTCATATCATGTGGCCTTGAACACAGAAGGCAGCATAACATTTTAGCCAGATGATCACCCCCTTTTGAGAACAGACTGAAGTCAGTGTACCAGCACTTGCTGTAGCGAGAGGAGAAGGCCATATACTAAGTACCCTCTTTTATGTTTCCTTTTCTCTGAAACCACCAAGCTTGCTTAGTTTTTTAGAGACAAAGACTTTTGAAATGGATTGAACTGCACCTCCACCCCCAAATATGTATCATGATACCTTATGCCTAAGAGGAGATCTCTGATTAAGGGCTTGCTAGCTAAGCAAAAGCTCAGTAGTTCAAACTCACCCACAGCTCCACAGAAGAAATGGCCCGGCAGTCTGCTAAACATCCAAACCAAACCTGTTGTCAGAGAGCAGGTTCCAACTCAAGCTCTCTGCAGTCTTGACAGAAGCAATCTTGACAGAAGCTGCAATGCCGCTGGTGAGTCTCAACTGCCTTCTGGTTATCGACTGAGTACTTAACCATGGCCTCACCAAGACTCCTTTCTTAAAGCTTCCCAACCAGAACCATCCATGGCCCCTGAGCTGACCCCCACTCATAGCAACTCTTTGCTAGGTTTCAAAGGTGATAAACCTTCGTGGAAGGAGATAGCCTCATTTTTCTCCCTCGGAGTGACTTGTAGGCTTGAACCATAGAGATTTCAGTGGGTAGAAAAGTTCTGCTCTGTTACACGGGGGTCATCATGAGTCAAAACCAACCGGGAGGCATATTACTGTTTTCTCTGTTATTTTGATGAAAAGTACCTAATATCATAATAGCTAAGTAGGGTGGGTAGATATAGTAGACAACAGCCATGGAGTTGAACCCAACCACACAGCAACTGTATGAAGTTTCTGAGCCTCTATGTTCTCAAAGCAGAGAGCCCCCTTGTTCTCCTATAAGGTGACTGGGTGGATGTGAATTGCTAAACTTGAGGAGTAGGGTGAGTTCTAAATCAAACAAACTCACCAATAGTCACACATACAGGAAGAAGATGAAGGCAGAGACAGCTGTATTTTTTTGAGAGGGGGAGAGCATCACTGCCCTCTGGTGGGAATAGGAGGCACCGCCTTGCTCCTGGAGAGCTGCTGCTGGATTTGAACTGCCAACCCAGTGGACTGCAGTCCCACGCACAACCACTACGCCACCGGGGCTCAGCCATAGACAGCTGTATTTTTAAGAATTGCTGGTGCTACTGTTAAAAATTGTAGAAAGAAAAGGCAAAAAAAAAAAAAGTTGAAGTACACAAAGGAGGACTGTACCTGCTTTTAGACTTCCGCCTTCTAACATGTGAGAAAATAGATGTCTGACCTTGAAAGCGTCTCTGGGGATATTTGTGTTACGGCAGCACTAAGTAACTAAGGAAGCTCCTCTTAAACAGAAGATATGTCTAAATTTCACCTTCTCAATATGGTGCAGAACTGGGCACCATTTCATCCTGCTGCAGCAGATAGACCTCCTGGAAATCTGAGCTGACCCCTCAGTAGCTAAAACAAGGAAAGAGGGGAAAAGATAAGAGAGGGGAATAGAGAACTGGACTTCTAGCGATAGGGAGTACAAGATCCTATGTGCTTTACCTCTATTATTTATTCAAATCTTAGTTCGTTCAGTGTAAGAAAAAAAAAACTTTAGGCTAATCTTCGCTTGTAGATGCAGCATGATTTAGTCCCCTAAACAAAGACATTCTTTGTACCTGCGGGCAGGAGAGACCAATCCCGGGAGGACACAGTGTGTGGTGAAGTGAAGGTCAGTGAAAATGAAGACCGTCAGGGAGACTACAGCAATGGGGTCAGGCCCGGGAATCAGTGGGAGGTGGCGTGGGCCATGCAGGGCTTGTTCTGTTGTGCTTTGGGTCGCCGTGGGTCAGATGTTAGTGCCAACTGGATGGCACTAACAACCACCTCCAACAACAACCGTCGCAGTAGCAATAGCAAGAACAACAACCCAAGTCAAATAGCTATGACGTGCCAAACAAGGGTGCGAACAAAGTGTTTGCCAAATCTGGGTACTTTCAATTATGAAAACATCTCCATGTGCATAATGTGATTAATCTTTAAAAAAATATTAAGTTCAATTAAGCTGGATAACTTCTTGCAAGTTATAATAGTTGAGGAGAGAGAAAAATGTCCTCTTTCTCTCTCTCTCTCTCTCACACACACATACCCTCACTACTCACTAATAGATATATGACATAATTTAAAGATATATATAATATACATAAGCAACTCGTATATTGCTTTGCTATCTAATCATTTCATGAATACACATTGTCTGCAACCTGTTTGTGACCCGAGGGAAAAAAGAAAGCATAGGTAACCATGCAATTCTCATTAGATAAATGACTAACCACATTTTAATCAGTTTGCAAATACAAAATGGAAGATAGATTTCAAATAATGGTTCATTTTCGGTATAAATAAGACTGCTAAGTGATTTCCTTGTATGCTGGGAGTCTGTTTTAATTGGGCTACATAAGTTACTGTCACTGGATGGTTTGATTCAGAGGAAAATATTTCAGGCCTTTGATGACGACAAATAAAAGCTCCATACAATAGACCAGTTACAGCCTGCTTACCATGCACAATGTGTCAGAAATGCATAGAAAAGATTGAGATATTTCTGTGGTAGCAGTTTCCACTAGGAAAGCAGCAAGTGCAGTAATTAAGAATGGGTTCAAAAGTCATAATTCAGGGGATGTATTTCTAGCTTTTTCATTACCAGTTATGGAGGTTGGGGCAAAATACATAAAACTGCTGGCCTCAGATTTTCAACTTGTGAAATAGCCTGATGCTAGACAATTTTGGAGGTCTGTTTTGGTTATTAAAGTGGAAAATGGTTACAAGACTCAAGAATTGTGCTTAGTACTTCTTACCAGCCACCACCATCACCAAACTCTCTGTTGTGCAGTCAGTTCTGACTCATGGTGACCCCGGAGATCAAGGTAGGTTCCGCCTTTGAGTACCTGAAACTGTAACTCTTCATGGAAGTAGAAAGGACCTTCTTGCTCTTGCAGGGGGCTTGGGGCTTGACCTGCTGACAGTCTGAATGGTGAGGAGGGTGCAGGACACGGAGGCGTTCTCTCTGTGGTGCGTGGGGCTCATTATGCGTCGGATGCGGGGGCTGTAGCGATGGAATATTGCAGTCCAGAGACCAGGATGACTTCAAGCAAACCGCTAATTTAACACGGCAGGTACTTCTAGTGCGTGCCTCCTGGGATCAAATTAGAATACGGCCCTTTCATTCCTGGAAAAGTGAACAGAAAACAAATCAGAGATTTTAATGACAAGAAGAAGGGATACACCTGGCAGGTTTTCAAAGAGGTAGAAAGCATTCTGAAAATGGTTACTATTGAAAAGCCAACAGGAAGAGGTGGAGGGGAGATACCCGCCAAGGGCGCTCCTCTTCCATTTACATGCCAGCAAAGCAGGTTTTTGTGGGTTCCCGAGCCAGGGAGCCACACTGCTTGTGACGGAGCAGTGCCCCTCCCACCTCCCCTACCCCCCGAGACACACACACACACACACACACCCCACCCCCGTCTGTTTGTAAGAAGCAGAGCGTGCTGCTATTAGGCGCCGTCTCGTTTATTTTGATTCACAGAGACGCCGAGTGGAGTGACCGAGGAGAACTGTCCCATCGGATTTCTTAGGCTGCGTGCTTTGTGGAGGCTGGCAGCCAGATTTGGTTCCTACGAGGCCCGTCCATGAGTTGAAACGGACCGTGGTTCGGTTCACCACGGAGCCCGTGAGAAGAGAGGCGCTGTAGAACAGCGTGGAACTGCCCCTGTGGCTTGCCACGTGTGTGAATCCTGACGGGGGTAGACAGCGTCATCGTCCGCCCACGGAGGGTCTGCGCTGTGGTTTTGAAGAGCTGATCCGGCGGCCGGCAGGCCAAGGCATGACATGCCACGGCTCCAAGGCTTGTCGCTCTGAGGCGGAAGCCACTCAAGGGTGGTGAGGGAGAGTTTTGGAGCCCTGAACCCCTGGGTGGTGAAGAACGCATCAAAGTGGTTCATTCATGAAGTCAGTTTGTTTTCAAAAGCAGTCTGCTTCTGCAGCAACCAAGGGAAAATCTTTATATAGATTCATTTATATAGATTCATTGTCTGAGATGAACAAAAAGATACATAAATGTATATAAAAGGGCTGAGCCCCGGTGGCGTAGTGGTTGTGCGCGGGACTGCGGCCCACTGGGACGGAGGTTCAATTCCAGCAGTGGGGCTGGGCCTCCTACTCCCACCACCGGAGAGCAGTGATGCCCAAAAAAATTTAAAAAAAAAAGTATATAAAAAAGACCCTGCCCAGAATTCCTATGTGGAATATCCCTTAAGCTTGCTTTGCCTAAGCAAACAGAGAAAAGTTTCTCTTTTCAGAGCTGATTATAAAAAACAAAAGGTACAAGATGTATAAAAGAGACTTTTTTCAAAGAAGAAGACAAATAAAGTGATAAGGAAGACTTACTTTGGCTTAGACAAAAGCTATGACAAAAATATTACTCCATGTATTAAAGTAATTAAAGAAAGTAATAGCTCTTAGGAAATTAGACTACACATGCCAGATTATGCACTAAGAGATTCCGAGAAAACAAGAAGAAGAAAAGCATACAACATAAGGAACACAAGAGAATTCGCGAATGAAGGGATACAACAGACAGATCACAATATGAAAAAGAAATAACAATGTGTAAATTATTAAGGGTTCATGGAGGAGTGGGAGTGGGGAGGAAGGGGAAATATGAGGAGCTGGTACTGGGAGCCTAAGTGGAAGGAGGATGTTTCAGGGGTGATGATGGCAACAGGTGTGCAAATGTGATAGGCATACAAGTGACATATGTGTTTTTAGTGATGGGAGTTGTATGAGCTCCCAATAAAATGATTAAAAAAGAGAGAATTCAAAGAAAAACTAATCCTTCACAAAATAAAAGCAATGGAAGTAGGCGTGATTGTTTTCACATAAAATGGTAATAGCACTAAATAAAGCAGTTACTAAAAAAAGTAACTTTTACAAAAAACAGTGCAAGAAACAAAAGAATTAAAATGAATCTGCTTAACAACAGTAACAAGACCAGGCGTTGAGACATCAAGTGACAAATCATATAGCCACAAGAAGACATAAATCATATAGAAAACATATGCCCAATGGCAGGTGTAATTCTACTGTATCTGTAGTAGAACCAAGGGTAAATAGATTAAACAGATTAGCAGAAGAGATTAAAAAGAAAACAAGAAGTCAACTATAAACTGTGAACCAGAGATATATCTTAGATTCAAAAGCACACATAGATTGAAAGTAGATGGTTGGAAAAAGAATTCTGACTCATAATGACCCTATTGGAACAGGTGAGAACTGTGCCTGTGGATTTCCCAAGCTTTAAATTTCTACAAGATCAGAAAGTCTCATTTTTCTTCTGTGGAGAGGCAGATGAGTTTGAACTGCTGAACTCCCATTAGCTGCCCAATGTGTAAACCACGATGCCATCAGGACACCATACACCACGAGACAGAAGAATTTGCCTTTTTAAAGTAGCTACTGGCCCTCTTTATTTTAATCTAAAGCACTAATCTAAAATTGTACTTCAGAGACCTTTTTTGGGGGGACATCACTGCCCTCTGGTGGTCGTAGGAGCTACCCAGCCTTGTTTCTGGAGAGCTGCCACTGAATTTGAACCGCCAAGCCCGTGGGCCACAGTCCCGCACTCAACCACTACGCCACCACCACCGGGGCTCATCTCTCAGAGACCTTTTAAAACCAATTGCAAGTTTCCTTTAAATCTTGTTTGCTGCTAGGTGAAATTGAAGACTTATTTATTTATCTATAGCTATTACTATTTTTGTAGTCTTTTCCTGCTTGCTGTAGGTCTTCTGGGAAAAAATTATTTCTTTGAGGTCTTTCTGATATTTACTACTGTATCAGAAGTGGCCGGCTTCTGATACACTTGCAGCAAGGGTTCAACAGGCAGTTGTATAGCGATAATCATTATTCATTATAATAACGATAGAGAGATCATGAGAGAGAAAGAAACAATAAGAGTCAGACATTTGTGGCCTCAGGGTAACATGCTCACCTCCGCCCCATATGGTGGTCTGCGTGGAGAGAGAGAATGAACTTTAATTTTCCCCGTTTAAGTAGCCTTACAGGGGACACATCAGTTCTATACTCACCAGTCAGGACATGCTGCAATCGGGGGCTGTCTTAAGGGCTATAAGATGATAATGGTTTAGGGATGCCTCATGAGTAAGAGGAGAGAGGTATGATAAGGAAAGACTTCAGACTCCCGGGGGCAGGTGAACAGGTCTATATTGTTAGGGGTCATTGACTATGACTCTTGAATCCTGTCGAAAGGCTTCCATCATAGCGAACCATCATCCTAACAGCAGGGGAGTCAGCTCTATCATGAGTGATGTAAGGGCCTCAGATAACTGGGAGCTTCAGGGGAAATAGCAATCTTAGTCAGCCTCATCGTGAGTCATACGAAGACCTCATAAAACTGGGAGCCTCAGTGAGAATAGCTAACTTAACTAGAACACTAAATGTTGATAAATCACTTGCTTAACATTTTGAAGTAAACAATTGTAGAAAAGTCCTGTCTTCATCCCACACAACTGTATGCCAAGTCATTAAAAAAGAAGGTATTTATTCAGCACCATGATCAGATGATTACATTTAGCGATCCAGATTATAGATGCAAAAAAGAAAAAAGAAAAGAAAACTTGTATTAAAACCCTTCGTTGGAATGCGTGACACTTTTCACAGAACAGAAGCCAAAATAACCTGAAAGACAGCTATTCACAAACATAGCCCTCAAGTTCTTTTGGCCATATATGGAACTATTGTCCAAAACATGGCTTCTTTACAGCACTTAGACTCTGCCACTGCTGTGCTGTGCTAAGTTGACAAATTGGTTATGACCTATAGCTTCCTTTGCTCTCCTCTCCTGCTAAGTTTCGTTTCCTGGTTCTTGTTCTTAGGTACCATCTCGTTGGCTCCGACCCATAGTGACCCTATCTCTGCACAGCAGGACCAAACACTGGAGCATCCTGCACCATACCCACAGTGGCTCCTAGGCCTGAACCCGTTGGTGCAGTCATGGGGTCAATCCATCTCACCGAGGGCCTCCCTCTTTTTCGCCCCCCCCCCTCCACTTCACCAGACATGCTGGCCTTCTCCAGGTCCTATCTGGTCTCTCTTGATAATACGTCCAAAGTCACAGAAGATGAAGTTTTTTCATCCTTGCCTTTAAGGAGCACTCTGGCCTTACTTTGTCCCATACAGATCTGTTTGTCCTTTTAGCAGTCCATTGTACTTTCAGTATTTTTCTCTAACACCTCAATTCAAAGGTCCATAGTCTTCCAGGGCAGTGGTTCTCAACTTGTGGATTGCGCCCCTGTTGGGGGTCAAATGACCCTTTCGCAGGGGTCTCCCCATTTAGAACAGTAGCAAAATTACAGTTTATAAGTAGCAAATGAGGGTGTTTTGAGAATGATGATGGCAACAAATGCACAAATGTGGTCTGCATACAATAGGTGCATGTATTGATCATCATAAGAGTTGTATGAGCCCCCAATAAAAGGAATTTTTTGTTTTTTGTTTTGGGCATCACTGCTCTCCAGCAGTGGGAGTAGGAGGCCCAGCCCCACTGCTGGAATTGAACCTCCGTCCCAGTGACCCGCAGTTCCGCGCACAACCAGTATGCCACCGGGGCTCAGCCCTAAAAGGAATTTTAAAAAAGAGAATACAACACAAAAGGGTTAGATTATTACCAATAAATTATCTTTTAAATATATATAAAAAAGAAGTAGCAACAAAAATAATTTTATGGTTGGGTGGTCACCCCAACATGAGGAACTATATTAAGCGGTCGTGGCATTAGGAAGGTTGGGAACCACTGCACTAGGGTCTTCCTTATTCAATGTCCAGTTTTCACATGCATGTGATGCAACAGAGAATCTCATGACTTGGATCAGGCACAACTTAGTCTGAAAGTAACATCTTTCCTCTTTAATACTCTAAAGAAATGCTGTGCAGCAGATTTACCTAACTCATTGTCTATCCAGTTCAATGTTTCTATGAACATTGCAGATACAAGTAACACAAAATCTTTGAAAATTTCAACCTTTTTTCCATTTATTATGATGCTACTTATTGGTCCAGTTGTGAAGATTTTGGTCTTCCTTACATCTAGTTCTAATCCATGCTGAAGGCTACAATCCTTGGTCTTCATCAGCAACTGTGTGGGATGAAGACAGGACTTTTCCACAATTATGTGCTCCAAAATATTAAGCCAACTATTTACCAGCATTAGGTGTGGAAGTTAAGTTAGCTATTCTCCCTGAAGTTCCCAGTTACCTGAGACCTTTGTGTGTCTCAGGAAAGAGCTGACTCCCCTGCTGTTAAGATGATGGTTCCCTTCCCTTGAAGCCTGTGGGTGGATTCACATGCTGATGTGAATGAACTCTAGTGTAACCTGTTTAGCCACATCTAGGAATCTGGGGTTTGATCTTATTACATGGGACCTTGATACCTCCCTTTCCTATAACGTGTGCATATAACACAACCCCTTTCTGTGATGTATGTCCTTACCAGTAACTAGGGGTGTGGCATGGCTCCAGAGGGTATATAAGGATTGGACATAAGATAGAAGTTCTCTCTCCTGCCCCTTTCTCCTGCCCCTCAGCGCTGGACACGCTCAGTCCCCTCTCCCTCATGTAATCCCTTCCCCCACTCGCTCTGTCTACATGGACCAACAAGCAGGGAGGAGGTGAGCATGCTACCCTGATGTGAAATGTGTCTGATTCTGATTATTTGTCTCTCTCATGCTCTCTTTATCTTTATTATAACAAATAATCATTATTGCTGTGCAGCTGCACCTATTGAACCCGTAATGTATGTATCAGAAGCTGGCTTCTTCTATACAAGTGCTTCAATTTCTCCTCACCTTCAGCAATCAAGTAGCATCATCTACCTACCAGAGGTTGTTAATAAGCCGTCCTCTCATCCTGATGCTGCATCTTCTTCATATAATCCAGCTTCTCTGATGACTTTCTCAGGATACAGATGGAATAAGTGTGGTAAGAGAATACAAACATGACACAAACTTTTCCTGATTTTCAACCATGATTAAAAAAAAAAGTGAAAGAATGGGGATTCAATATATATGTCACAATGTATGGAGAAAGGAGATAGATCCATGCTGGTAACCTCTGCTTAATGAAGGTTAGATTTGCACCAGGTGTTGAAGGAATAAAGATATGTGCAGACAAAGAAAAATGGAGTTTGGAATATTTGAGCTGTGACTTTGAAGTTCCAAGTTCATCTTTGTTTACCATTCATTACATTATCTAGTGCAACTAAGACCCAACAATCAGTCTCTTATACTTTTCATTCTGATAAAATTGTAAAATTGCATCCAATATGCAATGAGAAGAGCCATGTTCCTCAAAATTATTTGATCTACTGAAGGTGATATATTGTCTAGTTTGTTTTTTTTTTATTTTTTTTTAAATTTTATTTATTTTTTTGGGGGGGGGCATCACTGCACTCCGGTGGTGGGAGTAGGAGGCCCAGCCCCACTGCTGGAATTGAACCTCCGTCCCAGTGGGCTGCAGTCCCGCGCACAACCACTACGCCACCGGGGCTCAGCCCTATATTGTCTAGTTTTAATGCTATCTCATTCCATGAATTAGCAGTGCCTCTTGATTGCTGTGTCTTTATGTCTTTATGAACTTAAATATGACCTTTAAGTTCAGCCATATTTGAGCATGAATTTAGGAAACGCATCCTTGCAATTTTGTTTCTCTAAGACTACTTTGGTGCCAAATGTCTTAGAATGGGTTCTCTAAGGAAGCAAAGGCAGTAACACATACACACACATCTTTTTTTTGTCAGAATGGTCTATTTTTTTGGGGGGGGGCATCACTGCTCTCTGGACACATTTTTTTTTAAAGATGAAAATATAATTACTGATGATTGGAGTGAGAAAGTTGAAAATGAAAAAGAAATACCTGTTGTTGGAAAATATGACTTTGGTGAGAGAGAATAAGCTTCACAACACTTGATAGGATATTGCATGACTAATGACACTGCAGATGCCTTCTATCAACTGCATGAATGGCAACTGTTTATCGGAGTTTCGTGGCATGGGACATGGATCAACTGCTTCTGTGGTAAAAGATGATATAGAATATCAATATCATTAGTCAAAACAAGGTCAGGATCAACACAATCAAGTTGAAGCTGAATAAAATTAAAACATTTCCATGAAGGCAGATTATGATTTTGATTATAATCCACATGAATTTAGAGATCATCTCAAGAATAGATTTGATGCATTGAATACTAATGCCCAAAGAACAGATGAAATGACTAAGTATATTATATGAGAAGATAGGAAAAGGGACAGGACATAAAGGAAATGTCAAAAATAGATGTTGCAAGAGATATTGACACTTGTTCTAGAATGGGGGTGGGGAATGTCCGTCCTGGGGGAAGTGTAAGGCCTGTGAAATCCTCAATACTAACTAACATCACACTTTCCACTAGAGAAGCTGCTTTTGCCATCACATTCAGAATGAATTATTTAAATGTTCAACCAATACGGTCTGAGAATTATGTCATAATAAATATCCAAATGACCCTTGAGAGAAAAAGGTTCCCCATCCTTGCTCTAGAACAAAATGAAGTAAAGTGAAATAAAGAAGCGATGAGTTAAAAGGTCTGAACACAACGTGTAAGAGAGTGACTTGAACAGACTAAGGAGAATATTACAGTAAAATGTTCCAAGATCTGGAATTAGAAAACCAAAAGAGAAGAACACATTTGGGGTTTTTTTAAACTGTAAGAACTAATCAAAACATTCAAACTCTGATTGTTAATAGCATAGGATCATATGGACAAAATATTGAATGGCATATTGCTGTTAGATACAACAGAATGAGACCCTGCCCGGTTTGTGCCATTCCCACGATTGTTCTGAGGTTTGAGCCCATCGATGGGCACTGTGTCACTCCGTCTGGCAGAAAGGGCTCTTCTTTTTCACTGCTGCTCTAATTTTCCAAGCATGATAGCCTTCACCAGGGACCTGACATGTCCAAAGTTTGTGAGTAGAAGTTTCTCCATTTGGGATTCTAAGAAGCATTCTAGCTGTCCTTCCAAGATAGAATGTTTTTTTCTTTTGGCAGCCCAAAGTAGTTTCTTTTTTTTTGGGGGGGGGGGGTGACATCACTGCTCTCCGGAGGTGGGAGTAGGAGGCCCAGTCCCACTGCTGGAATTGAACCTCCGTCCCAGTGGGCCGCAGTCCCGCGCACAACCACTACGCCACCGGGGCTCAGCCTTTTTTTTTTTTTCAATTTTTTAATTATTTTTTTTAATTTTTTTTTTTTTTGGGGGGGGGAGCATCACTGCTCTCAGTGGTGGGAGTAGGAGGCCCAGTCCCACTGCTGGAATTGAACCTGTGTCCCAGTGAGCCGCAGTCCCGCGCACAACCACTACGCCACCGGGGCTCAGCCCCCCAAAGTAGTTTCTGTAGTCTTTGCCAACATCAGAATGCAAATGCATCAATTCTTTGGCTTTTCTTATTCACATTCAACTCTCACACACATATAAGAAGCAAAAAGATGGTTTAAAAAATATAGGCTGCTAGGGCTGAGTCCTGGTGCCAGAGTGGTTGTGCACGGGACTGCGGCCCACTGGGATGGAGGTTCAATTCCAGCAGCAGCTCCACGGGAGCAAAGGCTGGGCCTCCTACTCCCACTAACAGAGGGCAGTGATGTACCAAAAAGCTGTACCAAAAAGCATTTGTTCACAGGCTAAAATGCCAGGAGGTACCATATAATCCAGAACTGATGGTATTGAAGAAGGAAATTCAAGCTGCAGGGAAGATACTGGTAAAAAACAAGACTCTGGGAAATGACGGAATACAAAAGTTTTCCCCAAGACTCATGTAGCAGGAAGCACTTATTTTTCTATGTCAAAAAATATGGAAGATAGCTGCCTGGCAATCATACTGGAAAATAACCATACCTGTTCCCAAGTTGTTCCAATGTAATGTAGAGATTATAGAACAATATATTTAATAAAGCACATCAATAACAGCTTTCCAAAAATAATTTTAAAGTGTTGCAGCAGTACATGAAAGAAAATTGCCAAAAATTCAAGCCAGATTCAGAAGAGGACATGGAATAAGATATCATTTTGGATGCCAAATGGCTGAAAGCAGAGAATACCAGAAAGATGTTTTCCTGTGTCTTGTTGATATAGAATGACATTCAACAGTGTAAATCACAAAAAATTATGGGTAACACTGTAAGGAAGAATTCCAGAGTATTTAATTGTGCTATCGCAGAACCTGTACATAGATCAGGAAACTGTCACTCAAACAGAATCTGGAGATAGTGAGTGAATTAAAATCAGGAAAGATGTGTGGCAGAGTTGTAACCTATTATTATTATTATTATTTTTGGTTTTTGGGGCATCACTGCTCTCTGATGGTGGAAGTAGGAGGCCCAGCCCCACTGCTGAAATTGAACCTCCGTCCCAGTGGGCCGCAGTCCCGCGCACAACCACTATGCCACCGGGGCTCAGCCCCAGTTGTAACCTATTTTTATCCTATTCTTTCAGCCATCTATATTGAGCAACTTATCTGAGATATTGCACTGTGTAAAGAAGAACACAGCATTAGAGTTGGAGGACAATTCATGAACAACCTGTGATATGCACATAGCACAACCTTCTTACCGACCCAAAAAAGCACTGGAAGCACTTATTGATGAATATCAAAGACTACAGTCTTCAAGAAGTATTACACGTTAGCATAAACAATTTTTTGAAAACTGAAACTCTTCAGAAAAGGGCCAACTAGCAATACCATGATTAGTGGAGAAAATATCGAAATTTTCAATGATTCTATTTTACATGGATCCACAATTGCCATCTTTGGAAACAGCAGTCAATCAACTAAAGGGTGTTTTGTATTTAGTAAATATCCTGAAAAATATCTCTTTAATCTTCTTTAAAGTGTTTAAAAGCAGAGATATCACATTAATGAATAAGATATATGTAATACAAGTCATAATATTCTTATTTGCATTCAAAAACTGAGCAGCAAATAGGAAAGACTAAAGAAGATTTCATGCCTTTGAATTATGGTATTAGTAAAGATTATTGAATGGGCCATGAATGGATGAATCTGCATTGGAAGAAATATAGCATTTCTGTGATTTATCCTCCTGGCTAGTATTTGCAACAAAAAAAAAATGGAAGATACTTGCATCAGATCACAAAATGGAAGCCAATCACATTATACTGGGGATCATAATTGAGCCAAGCTGATGCACAACATTAGCCATCAAAGTGGGGAACCCCTAAGTTATACATACAAAGGCATCCAATTGTCCATACCGAAGGCAGTGGTGAGGTTTGGCTACCACACAACAGAAGGTGCTTCTTGTAGGCAACCCCTTGTGATTCTTGCTTTTATAGCCAATCTGGTGATCCTTGAGTTCTAAATGGTGTCCGTTTCTTTTCATAATGGTTGACTTATTTGTATGGTTCATCTACCAGTGGCTGATTGTTGTTCCACCTGTCTTGTTTGTTTTTGTCTCTTGGGGGGTACGTTTTCTCGTTAGACAATTGTATTGAAGTATAATGAAGTTCACGATCCCCCGTGGTAGTGGCCAGGCTTGGTTGGGCTCCAAAACAAAAGGCTGGCTGTGGGAACACACCGGCTTTTCTGCAAGGCCAAAGACGTGGCAGTGAGCTTCCTTAACTTAGACCTTAGAACCATGTGAGGGGCGCTGTCCTAGCGGGGCACTGTGAGCTAGAATAAAGTCCTGGACTTGGGGCAGATTATGATTAATTTATAACAAACTTCCCATATTTAAATTGTATAATTTCATAGGATTTTTACATATCTACCATAGATAAAAATTAATTTTTTTCTAGGGCATGGCCTGGACTTGGACTTCTAAAAGTGCTTCCATTCCCGTAAGTACAAAATGGTAAAATGTTGCCGAGGTTGTGTTACTCTAATGTAGGGGAGACCTACCCTTCAATGATTAGCAAGTCTCTGATAATTGAAGCAGTTCATCTTCAAAATGTTACTACATTTCAAAGCAAAATGCAAATCCTCCTTGAATTATACATGGATGCTATGTATATAGTAAAATTAAATTATTTCTAGGTGTATATTCTTTATATTTTGTTAACACAGAATGCATCATACAAGTGAGCATCAAATATTGCTAATTTTGTAAGTATTCTTTTTGTTTTGTTTTGGTTTTTCTTTGGGCATCACTGCCCTCTGGTGGTCGTGGGAGCTACCCAGTGCTGCTCCTGAGAGCCGCCGCTGGATTTGAACTGCCAAGCCCGCGGGCCGCAGTCCCACACTCAACCACTTACGCCACGGGGGCTCAGCCCTTACAAGTATTCTCGGGTCTTAGTTTCTACCTCCACAAGGCCTGCCATCATGACTGGATACTTAAAAGTTCCCATGACATGATGGCTTAAACATACAGGTTTCAGCCATAATTTGTGATGTGCTCTTGAACTCCCTTGGCCAGAAGCAATTCTTTCCTTCAGTGTGCTCCTAGGAATTTTAGATAAGAGGGTCATGCAGACAAGAATTCCCAGATGCAGTTTTTTCTAAAATATGATGTGATCACCCACAAATGTAAATCAGAGGTTTTGTGATGACTGCTCTTTCTGAAATTCCCTATCAAAATATTTCCACATGGCCATCAGAAATGGTTTGACTCAGCTAAAAAGCTGGAACACAGTTTTAATCCTATTAGATTTGAGCATATGATATCATTGTGCTAATTTAATGTATACTTAGCACTTTATAAGATGACTTTCGGGCATCTTAGGGCACTTATATAAAACATTTTATAGAAAAATCTAATTTAAGATATAAAGTCTAGCATATTCACCATAGAACTTGAATTAGTAAATTTTCTTCCCTTTCTACCCAGGAGATTTTAAAAATAAGTTTATTTTTTGAGGTAATGAAAGTAATTTCATCATTTCACACAAATGTGAAGGTAGGAATGATGACTAGCAAACAGCTATATTTTCTAACAGTTTACATTCTTCTTACACAATGGGCAAGACGGTGGTGGTGGTGAATCTGAAAAATGCAATATCTAAGCAGAAACTGGATCACCAACCATTTATTTATTTTTTCTTATTCATTAAAGAACTAATCCTGCCTATGGAAAGAAGTAATTATCAATTCAAAATGTGAAGAATGAAATTCTTGCTTGATTCTCCTTCCTTTTGTCAAAGCAATCATTGTGCAGCTAGCTTCTTTTGTTTCATAAGTTTCTGGGAAGTATGATATATATATATATATATACACACATACACACATACACACATACATATTCTGTATAAATATATACATAATTCATATACATGATATATAAAAACACACATTATCTACCTATACATCTAACACACATGTAGGCCTTGAGAAAGCTCTCAGAACCATTTAAGCATCATGGCATTGTCCTCAAACATTTTGATGCCAATAGGACGCTTTGCTAAGCATATATATAAAAGCACATACAATTCATCCTGCTATTATATTTGTTTAAACTGCAAATCTGTCTCACTGTAATCGACACATTAGGTAACAGTGTAGTATAACAGGAACTTGATCTTTGCTCTGTGTGTTTTTACACATGGACTTTGTAATCACAAGTGAAAGAGGCAAGACCTCAAATTACTGTCATCGAGTAAATTCTGGGTCACAGGGACTCGATACAGGGCATCAGAGGCTGGAAGTCTTTGCAGAAGCAGACAGCCTCTTTTTTCTCCCAAAGAGCAGCTGGTGGGTTTAAACAACCAAGACTGTGTCCAACAGGCCAGCATCTAAGCCATGAGGGCAGCTTGAGGTAGGCCAGCGGGGTGTAATAAGAGAAGGGCATGACGTGCTGTGGCTGGCTGTGAAGAAGGTGGAAGAACTCCGTAAGCTCCTAGATACTGGAAAAGGTAAGGAAAGAGACAGTCCCAGAAAACTTGCTGAGGTGACTTAATTTCAACCCAGGAAGATTTGTCAGTCTTCTAACCTCCAGCGCCATAAGACGATAATTTGTGTTATTTTATGCCACTGCCTTTGTGGTGGCTTGTGTCCGCAAAAGTAGAAAAATAATGTAGGAAGTTAATGCAGAAAACTGCAGCCATCTGAACAAAGCTGTGTATGAATATGCCACACAGTGGAGAAACTACACAGACCTTTCATAGGTTCAGAGAGAAGCACTCTCTATATGAAGACCTCCAGCGGAAATCGCCAAGTGCTGCAAAAGTGGTGTTAGTAGTGGCAGGTTTGGGAGTTCTGGTGACATAGTGAGTGGGTGCGACCTGCAAGGTCAGAAGTTCAAAATCACCAGCTGCTCTGCAGGAGAAAAAGGAGGTTTTCTAATCCCATTAAGAGTTCCAGTCCTGAGAATGCACGGAGGCATTTCTACTCTGCCTCTAGGGTAGGTGTCCTCAAACTACGGCCTGCGGGCCACATGTGGCCCGCCAAGGACATTTATCTGGCCATCAGGTGTTTTTTTTTTTTTTGGGGGGGGGGGCATCACTGCTCTCCGGTGGTGGGAGTAGGAGGCCCAGTCCCACTGCTGGAATTGAACCTCTGTCCCCCATCAGGTGTTTTTACTGCCGCTGCCTGTCCTGCTTAGCAGGCAACTCATCCTGGGCCTGCAGAGAATTTGTTCATAGTTTTTTTTTTTTTGGTTTGTTTTAAGTCCTCCTATGGTCTAGGGATAGGGAACTGGCCTCCTGTTTAAAAAGTTTGAGGACCCCTGCTCTAGGGTCATTATGAGTCAACATAGACTCAGTGGCAGTGAGTTTGGCTTGGTTTGGTTAGTGGCTGGTTTAGTTTCACACATTAACAGTTTCTACTGCCTTCAACTGTTGAATTAAGTCATGAGTGTAGATGAAAAGCTTAGAGCTCTGTACAGAATCAAATGTTCACCTTTGATAAAGTAGCTATCTCTTAAATATGCATGTCTACAAGTTCAGGGATTTAATGCTGCAAAAGATTGCTTCACTAAATGTATAGAGGCCAATGAACCAAACTAAAACCAAAGCAAACACTCTCCATGGATTTCAGCTACCTTCCTTCCATTTATAGTGGCAGCACTTTACCAACCACTTTCCAAGTGTCTTGTCAGGTATGTCTCAAGGTAAAGTACCTTTTAGCATTTTCCATGCAACTACATATGCAGTTAGGGTTTGCATCACATTCCTATAAAAAGCGCTTCTTTCATTGTCATAGATTTATTGTGTCAGCCTGGCTAATGGGAACATGTAGGATTCATCAGGTTGCAATGTGGTTGGAGGGCAAAGAGATAAATGACTCTGCAAGGCCTGTACCCATCTCTCTTACTCCCTGGTAATCAGTGCATGCCGGAGTGTCCAGGCTACTGCTGTAGCCAAGTTCTCTGCCTCAACCTCTGAGTTACATCACCTGTGGACCAGAGCAGCCTATGGCGAATGTTGAGATATTTCTACTAAAGTGAAGGGTAAGCTATTGCATCTGGATCTGGCACCTGCCCCCCAACGAATGCCCCCGCCTCAAACAATTACATAGGAGACACAACACTTAGCAGGCATCCTAGGATTTTGGAGGCAACATATCCCTCACTTGGGTGTTCTGCTTTGACCTATTTATCAAGTGGCACCAACAGCCTCCAATATTGAATGGGTCTGAGAAAAGGCTCTGCAACAGATTCAGGCTGCCGTGCAAGCTGCTTTACCACTGGGACCATAAGGTCCAGCTGACTCAGTGGTGCTACAGGTGTCAGTCATAGATAGAGAGGCAGTGTGGCATCTTTGACAGGCTCGTAGTAGCAAATCAGAGCATATACCCTTGAGATTTGGGGTGAAGTCCTGCCTTCCTCTGAGACAACTACTCCCCTTTTAACCAACAGCTTTTGACCTGTCACTGGGCCTTGGTGGAGACTGAACACCTCACCATGGACCACCAAGTCACCATGAGACCTGAGCTGCGCATTATGAACTGGGTATTCTCTGACCTAGAGTCATGGAGTTGGATGTGCACAGCAACAATCTATTGTTGAATTGAAATGATACCTAGGAGA
Organism: Nesogale talazaci; assembly: GCA_004026705.1. NCBI lineage: Eukaryota > Metazoa > Chordata > Mammalia > Afrosoricida > Tenrecidae > Nesogale > Nesogale talazaci. The sequence continues at coordinate 22,465 of PVJH01031155.1, forward strand.
TTGGAGTAGAGTAGGGCCTGAAGATGCAAGTAAGCTGCATGAAGAAGTGACCCAAATGGCCACAGTCTCCATTCCTGTCACAGTCCTTCCTTCTATCAGTCTGCACTTAGGGCCTCCTGGGGAGTTTCTTATGATAAGTTGACTGGAGGACAGAAAATTCATGCTTGGTTTACGGATTACAAGATACATGGGTAACACTCATAAGTGGACAGAAACAGCAGTATAGTCCCTTTCTGGGATATTTCTAAAGGACAGTGGTAAAGGGAAATCCTCCCAATGGACAGAACTTTGAACAGTGCACCTGGCCGCTCTGGAAGGAGAAATGGCCAAAGTGAGTTGTGTACTGATTCATGGGCTGAGGCTAATGGCTTGGCTGGATGGTCAGGAAACTGGAAGAAACACGATTAGAAAATTTGTGACAAGGAGTGTGGGGAAGAGGTATGTGGATAGACCTCTATGTAAGGGCCAAGATAGTAAAGATAATTGTATCTCATGTGAACGCTTACCAAAGGGTTACCTCTAAAGAGGAGGACTTTAACAATCAAGTGTCTAAGATGAGACACATGGTGGAGACTGGTCCTGCTCTTTCCCCTGCCACCCCTGCTATCGCCCAATGGGCACATAAAAAAAGTGGATATGGTGGCAGGGATGGAGGCTATACATGGGTGCAGCAATGTGGACTGCCACCCACCAAAGCTGACTAGGCCATTGAGTGCAAGATATGGGACCATTCCTCACAGTTTGATTACATAGGGCCCCTTTCATCATGGAAGGGGCAGTATTTTGTCCTTACTGAAATAGACACTTACTCTGGATATGGATTTGCCTTCCCTGCACATGATTCTTATGCTTCTGCCAAAACTACCATACGTGCAATTAAAAAATGCCTCATCCACTTCAGACCAAAGAACTCACTTCATATCAAATGAAGTAAGTCAATGGACCCATGCCCATGGAATCTACAGGTCATATCATGTTCCTCTTCACCCTGAAGAAACTGACTTGATAGAATGACGCAATGGCCTCTTAAAGACACAATTATGGTGCCAGCTAGGTGGCAAAACCTTGTTGGTGTAGGGCAATGTTCTCCAGGAGGCTGTATACACTCTAAACCATCAGTCAATATAAGGTGCTGTGTCTCCAATAGCCAGGACTCATGGGCCCACAAATCAAGGGGTGGAAGCTGGAGCGGCACCATTCACTATTACTCCTAGTGATACATTTACAGTAATTTTACTTCCTGTCCCAGCAACCCTATGGGCTTCAGGTCTAGTGGTCCTGGTCCACTTCTGGTCGAAGGAATGAACTCTCCCACCTGGAAACACAGCACAGATTCCACTGAATTGGCAGCTGAGAATACCCGCTTCTCATGCTTTTGGATCAACAGGTCAGGAAGGGTATCACTGTACTGAGTGGTGTGATTGATTCTGATTACCAAGGAGAAATTAGGCTGGTGTTATATAATGGAGGTAAAGAAGAATATATCTGAAATGCAGGAGGTGTTATAGCCCTTCTTTTAGTACTACCATGCCCTGTGATGAAAGTAAATGGTAAACTATAGCAACTCCATTATGACAGGATGTCTAATGATCCAAACC